>APFE031503989.1:0-53923 GCA_000404065.3 Pinus taeda | reverse complement strand
TTTTCTTTCAGAAAATGGAAATGAGAAATGATTCCCTAGTAACAAGTATATCATGTAACTTTTGAGGAGAGAAGTTAATATATTAAAAAAAAAACAAAGAAATAGTTGCAAAACCCTAACCGCCCTCCCCCCTAACCGTGGAATGGTTTCTAGGAAAAGGAGGGGAAAGGGGGAAAGAAGAAAACACTGTGCTATAGAAGATAGACAGGGGGAAATGGGGTGGCTTACCACGTCTATTGATGATTAGATAGTAAGAGCACATAGCACATGCAACTCGCAAAGACTGTAGTCTTTGAGCAAGCTAGGGGGAGATTGGTCTCGAAAGACGATCTCATGGTCGGGTGGTTGACTAGCTGCAGAGAGCAGAGGTGACCGTATCTTAGCACAGAAAGGGAGGCGCACCTACAGGAAGCGACACAGGTATGCAACACTAACTTGAAACTAGGAAATTGTCTAATTTCTGTGGGTCACAGTTCTTTTTAGAATTTCTGTAAAAGTACTCAGATAAATAGGAAAACGGTGGGGACGGGTAGCCCTGTCGATGAACTGTTTTTGGGATAGTAATACATTTAAGCCTACTGTAAAGCGGTTTGAATTCAGTAGAGAACTTTTCAGGTAATCAACTTTTCCAGAAAATTATTCTCAGGCTGGAGTCTAGAAATTAGTTTGGTGTTTTTCGGGTGTAACAACATTTGGTATAGTGACCAGAATGAAACTATTGAAAGGTACCATACCAATGGTAACATTTAGTTTCCGTGCAACAGTAATGAAAGTAAATGAAAGACCCTTAGAATACATAGAGAATTAGGCTGGCGGCCCTAGGAAAAATTATTAACAAAATTGAGGAATACTGTGCAACGTGTGAGCAAACTTGAGTAAAAAAAAAAATGTGTACAACTACCGGTTAAAAAACCCAGAGATATACTTTAGCCGATTGCAATTGTAAGGCTAAATATTTTCCTTAAGTTAATAATTATAAATGACAATGCCATCATTCGCCTTTCAGCGAGTGTGCAATAACCATGAAATACCATTAAACAAAAGCCGAGATCAGTGCAGGGTATTGGGTGCCTCCAGAAGGGTTCCCTTGTGATAGGGTAGGAACAAGCACGACATGGGCGCGGTAGGAGGCTTGCTCCAAGAGCAATTCTCAAATGAGAAAGAACCCAAATGAAACCCTGAGCATTGGGCATGGATGGTTAATAGTTTGGGTAGGGTCGCTACCCTTCAGCGTTGAACACTACCAAATAAACAAAGACAGAGACCTAGCAGCAAGCAAAAGCTAGTGGGAAGGAAAACTAGGATTTGTAGTGGAAAATGGAGCTTGGACCCTCTCACTAGAAAGGTGCATGCACGTGAAACAACTAATTTTAAAATCGAAAGAATAAAACACCATAGAGCTATACATTTCTGAGCAATATAACCAAAATGCTTGACATCTTTAAAGACTATGAATTAATAAACAAGAAAACTACATTCCTGTACAGACCAACCATGGCACGAAATTTTCTTTGAACAAAATATAATAAGGAACCCATCTATGCATTTAAAATAACAGTTCAACATAATAAATTATAGACCAGCAGAATAAGAGTATCATCATGCCAAAAACAAGGGCGCAACAAATATTTTAAACTATACAACCACAATGTCCGAGTAGTGGGGACTGTCGTCAGACGCCCAAGACTAGAAATTAGATTACATATGTCTTACAGTAAAAGAAACCTGGAGCAATGAGGGGATGCAAACATCCTCTGCTCCAATAGTTATCTAAATTATCCATTAGTTATCACAATATGAAAGAAGCTGGAAGAGTCACTCTCCAAGTCAAACATGCAAGCCATGGCCGGAAGGCTATTCTCACACTCAGACCTCTGGCATGCTATGGTAGGATTTTCCTTAATCAAGCCTGGGCCACCATTTGAGGAGTAGGCGCCCAACCTACATAAAAACGACCATGCAAACAAATTAGATAACTATTGAAACTTGCGAATTGTAGAAGATAATCACAGGAGAATGTTCTCATCTATGTTAAACTTGCCCACTAAGGAAATTTTGCAACCATCATATAAGAAATCTCGTTTTGGAGTTGAGGAAGCCTCCAATATCATTTATTATGCAGTGTGTAGGAACCCTGGCAAAGTGAGTAATCCCTCAGTAAATCGAAAGGCATATACCAAATGGAAGTGGAACAAATCAAAACCTTGTATCAGCAAAAATTACCTGATGGTTAGTGGTGAAACCGCTGGCAATCGAGCAAGGTTCATGGGTTTGGCTCCTTGGAGCCGAATGCAGGGGCAAAACTAGAGCAGGTTGCAGTGAATTGCCAAACCAAGTGAGCTGTCAACCAACGCAACCAGTGGATTAGGTGGAAAGCCGCGAAGGGTTGCCATCGTCGGATGGCAAGGGATGATCTCCACCGTGGATGAAGTGAGATCTTCCACGCAAGTCAAGGGATTGGACTGCCTGCCAGCCACCTACAGAATGAAGCTAGATAGGGAATTAATTCCAAGCGGATGCAGATAAGGTTTCCATGTGATGGCCCGGGGAAGAGGAGAAAGTCACCCCATTGGCTGGATGCGGCGTGGTCTACATGCGTGCTTTCCAACAGTAGTATTAATACATGGATAAGACTTATGCATTAGCTTATAAATTAACAACCATGCCATATGTTAAATGAAATTATATGGTTCCATAGGGTGATAACCATAGTCTGTTGCGGGCTTTATTTCCAAAGGTTATCCATGGTAACGTTCAACCCTTGATTTAACTTAATTTTTTTTTTTTTATTAGCTATGGAGGTGTGACACAAACCTTAAGAAAAAAAGAAAATTAATCGTGATTCTTCAAAATCTTATTTCTATGATAAAAAAGAAGGGAAATAACTACTCCAAGATCACTATAGTTGGGTTGACTTAACAAGTTAAGAAGATTGGAAGTGTGACATATGTTAGGGAAATTAGAGCAGATGTGAGTAAGAGTTGGGTATCTTCCACCCTCTTAGTATCACAAAGTTGAGAGATTCTATCATCCGACAGAGTTTTGGGGGGGGGGTGGTTTGACTAAAGTTAGAAGCAATTTTGGGGAGCTTATTGGATTCCATGATGTAAATCTTCTTCTTATACATTAGATACCTAAATATAGCTAAGGTTTCAATGGGGGAAAGGCCAACTTTGATCAAGAGGATAGGATAGGGAATATTTCCCTTGATCTTAAGGTTGTAGGTTATGAAATTCTTTTGAATAATCTCAATCTTCCTCCATGTCTCTCTAGATATATTGCAACCCCACACTTCACAACCCTTTTTTACTCCAAATACAAAGATCAACCGACTTACAATTGTTTTCAAGCTCATAATAAGCTTTCTAGCCTCCAATAATTTTTTTCTCAATGCTATAATTCCAATTGAGCTGATGAGAAATGTCAATACCTAAATATTTATAAGAAGAAACATGTTCTAAGTAATTGGTATCATAGACGAAATTACCATGGGTGATCTTTTTGGATTTAATTATCATGACTTTACTCTTGTCATTATTAACTGTCATACCCATCTTGGAGCAGTAATCATGAAGAGTCGTAAGCTGCTTTTCTAGATCATCATGGCTTCTGATAAGAAGAATGATATCATTGACATAAAGGAGAAGACTAGTGATTATATCAGTGAGCTCGATGCCTTTGCAACCCGCAGTTTCCAGACACACCTCTAGCTTATCGATGTAAATGCCAAAAAGGGTAGGGAATAGGGGACACCATTGCTTAACCCTGATATTGCATTTAATATCTTTAGACCACCCTTCATTGGTCTTAATCTTGACAACAACTTTCTTGTAAAGGTGAATCACAACAATCCTCAACTCAAGAGGAACCATTATCTCTTCAAGCCTTTTCCAAAGCTTTTCCCGAGGAACAATGTTGAAAGATTTTCTAAAGTCCACAAAAGAAACAAAAGAAATCAATTTTACTATTGCAACATTCCTCGACAATGATCCCGAGAGTGACAAGATGGTCGATAGTCAAGTGATGTCTCCTAAAACTAGCTTTCCCTTTGGCCTTTTTACCATGGCTTTCAAGCCAATGGCTAATATTCTTTTCCAAAATGAGCCCATATAGTTTGGCTAAGATGTGGCTAATTATAATGGTCCTGTAGTTAGAGGGGACATTTTTGCCCCCCTTTTTAAATATAGGCATAATAAAGCTTTGTGTCCAAGGCTTACGGAAGCCATGCTTTACTGCAAAATTGAGAAGCTCGTGGAGATGAGGAATGAGGATATACTTTCTCATTTTAAATATTCTATCTTGATATCCTACAATATCTTTAGCTTTCCCATTAGCGAGCTTATTAATCCCAGACTCAACGTCTTCTAGAGAAAATATATCTTCCTTAATAGGGATGTTTAAGATGGTGCCCATGGTGTCTAGGGAGTCATATAACTTCTTAAGATAGATGGCCCAATTTTCTAAGGGGATCAGATTATCTTTTTTTTTACGAATAAGCATATTCCACCAAAATTTTCTGGGCGCAACTTTAGAAAGGTGAATAAGATGCTCTTGTCTCATATTAATATATGACTTCTTCTTCGTTTTGATGAGATATTTTTATATACTTATATTTTAGACCTTTCAACTTCATCAGGAGTGTCTCTAATCACTTCCCTGGCAATTTGACAATCCTTGTCATACCAACGGTTGGAAGTTCTATTATTCTTTTTATATGAAACCTTAGTAGAGAACTTGTTAATGGTAGTGGAAAGGGTAGTAGTAAAATTGTAATAAATCTAATCAATGTTGTTATTATATGTCAAGAAGCCTAAATCCATTTTAAATCCTTTAAAGAAATTTCCACACTACTTCTATCAAAACAAGTGCCTTTGGCTCTCACCGGCCTCCTACATGTGGTTGGTATGCATAAAGAAATTGATGGTTAAAGACAAAGGCTTGTGGTTAGAGTGAGGCTCATAATCATTAAGTAGCTCAAAGTTTGCAATACAGTTGAGGACATGGGTGCCAAAAATCACATAATCCATGATACTATTGCCTAACCCATGAATACAAATTATCTAGATGGAAGTAGGTCACTTGTTGATACCATTACAAATAGTAATGTCTTGGGAACTACAAAGCTTGAGCAGCTTGTAAGTTCTCGGTTATATCTTCAAAGTTACTTTTAAATTTATTAGCTAAGTCACCATTTTCATCAAACTATTAGAGGTCAAATCTATTAGGATTGTTACTTAACATAATAGCTTGGTTAGTAACAATTCTAACATTAAAATCCTAAGCTATTATATTATGTTAATATGAATATTTATATTAATATGCAAGACTGTCCAGGTATTTACGCTGCAAATGCGACTTCACCACCACAATGATATATACCATATGAATATTTATATTAATATGCAAGACTGTCCAGGTATTTACGCTGCAAATGCGACTTCACCACCACAATGATATATACCATAGCAAAGTAAGGCGTCGGGCTGGAAAGATGGCTACCGAATTAAATCGTGGGCAACGGAATAGAGGTCGCGAGATCAAATCCTTTAGCCGAAATCTTGAGCAGCGGATGGAAATAGTAAAAAAAGGAGCTTCGCGGAAAATTACAGGTTAGCGGCCAAGCCCTTGCTAGGCGATGAAATCGTATAAGAGATGAGGAATGGAAACCCTCGTCAACGAAACTCTCACGAGCCAGCGGAATTTAATTATTATAAATTTAGATGATTAAAAAAATTATATGTTAATAAATTTTTATAAATTTAGATGATTAAAAAAATTATATGTTAATAAATTTGATTATGGCTTGATATATATTATAGATATCAATATAAACCAAGGTTATATAATAGTTACTAGTTACAATTTCACTTAACTAGCATTTGCACCTGATGTTGCAAAGAAAACGCCGTAAGGCAAGCAAATAGAAAATGAACTAGTAGCTTGAAGTGTCTTGTAAAATCAATGCAATCTCTGAACAACATTATAATGTTTCAAAATGATATATTTACAATGTTCAAGATCATTTAGTCAACATTTATTACTACGAAAAGTAACATATAAAGGCCTGGAAAATAGGCTTTTGATCACCCTATGAGGGCACAAATAATAATGTTGAAGGTACATTTGAGATAATTTCACAAAATGGCTACTAAAGATGCAATATCCACTTGCAAAAATTAAATTAACCTGAATAAGCATAGAGAAAGAGTGGGTTATGTAGATGGAAAAATTGAGAAGAAGCCCAAGATCATAAAATGAAGGAGAAATAAACTTCAAATAACAATGTTAAATTGACCCTGATTTTCTGAATACAACCATGACCATAAACAACAATGGTGTGATACACTCCATTCCTAGATCTCAACTATAATATTCTATACAGAACCTTTGTGCCCATTTTCACTAAAGAAAAAACCATTACATAGAATAAGGTGACAATAAGACAAAGATACGATATATATGAACTGGGAAATAACCAATAATTGGCGACAAAACTGAAATAGCTATGATATTAAATTTGACATACAAACTTCTAACTATAATAACAGTTCAATGAATGGAAAAAGGAGTTCTACAAAATCTAGAAATAGATGTTGAATGGGTTATGAAATTCTATTTTCTCCATATGAGGTCTGATGAGGTTGGAAACACTCTCAAACATAGTGAGTCATTTCATGGTAATGTTAAAAATTTCTAATCAAGTTTAAAAGGAGGCAATTACAAAAAGAGCTATTATATTAGTAGACATGTATCTAATCCCATGTCAATAACACTATATCATGGGGCCAAATGCCTGGAAGAAAAACAACTACACTTTGGCAATGTACTAAGACCATACTAAGGCAACAAACTGCACACCTATTTTTCAATCATGTTTGAGTGAATTTCAAACTACTTACACCCACTGAATATGACAGAAACAACAAAATTCTATGACATCTTTGGAAATGCATTACGACCACTAATAAACACCAATTTGAAAAGGGGCACAACCTTCATCTTCTAAATTCCAACACATGAAAAAATATAAGTGGCCAATAGGACCTTATACGACTATAAACTGCACACCTATTTTTCAAGCATGTTTGAGTGAATTTCAAACTACTAACACCCATTGAATATGATAGAAACAACAAAATTCTATGACATCTTTGGAAATGCATTACGGCCATTAATAAACACCAATTTGAAAAGGGGCATAGCCTTCATCTTCTAAATTCCAACACATGAAAAAATATAAGTGGCCAATAGGACCTTATACGACTGTAGTGTGATTTCTAAGAATGTACGGCCATCAACATTTGACGATAGAAGATGATTAATTCTTCTATTTTTAGCATAGAATAGACTGATCCATCGCTCCACTAATAAATTGTCCTTTCAGCTTTGAGGCATGCATGAGATTCCAGAGTAGAAAGTACTTTGGCTAGATGGTAGAAACAACAAAAGAAAGTTACTCAGTGACAAGCTGAAAAGTTCATCAAGCATATCAACAAAATGCATCGATGGGTGGAAGTGAGCATTGCAGACTCAGAAGTATAAGGAATCTCTTGATAAGCAACGAGTCAACCACAATATTAAGCCAAAGGAAAAGAATGGATGAAGGGATATAATTTTAAATTGAAAACAAACTAATATGGACTATTTCAAACTCTGAAGCAAAGTGGTAAAAGTGCCTTCAAATTGGATCTATCAGAGTACATAGTCATTCTTCCATTTTGTTTAGTGTGGATAAACTAATTGTTTTGAACCATCAATGTTAGAAGTATCAACCTTTCGAGAAAGACACCATTCTACAAGTCAGGGAGAATGAACCAAGAACAACATGCAATAAATACACTAGATTTGAAGACAAGGACAACTCCATTGAACTAGCAAGTGGTTTCTCGAAGACCAACTCAAGTCTCAAAAGCAATTCCCTCATTTAGTGGACCAGATGATGGAGGAACACAATCCTCAAAACGAGAGGTTTGATCTCTACCTGATTGACGTGAACAATTTCACCAACTGAGCTCAATAGTGAGCTGACATAACCATGCCTTCCTTCACCCCTCCCCTTTAAGAATAGACATTTGCAATTAGAAATTCCCATTGACCAATGAACATAATATTCAGAATCATTGTCTACTATCTTCTCCCTCTTTTCGTATTTTTGGATTGAATGTTATCTATAACAGTGACAATAATCCCTTTGTACTCTTAATTGCAACTACTCTGATTAATCGTGATTGGAATATCTCACATCCGTTCAAAAGAGGCAGGGGAACTAAATGTGGTTGCATATTCTCTCATCTTCAACCTCCCCATTCTCTTCACCCCCGGAAGATGTCATTATCAGGAATGATATCTAAAAAGCTCCATTCTAATTTTTGGGTTTCCCATTTTAGGCTTCTTGGTCTTATGTTGACTTCACACTTCGAGAAGATCCTTCAAATTCATGCTAGCCATATAGTTCATCTCGATGATCCTCAACGTCAGGGCGTGTTCTCAAAAGCAGAAAGCAAAGACTATCCATCACATTTCTTGTGAGGAATGGGTATGTAAGCTTTTGACCCTTATGGCTGTAGAGTCTAGTGATGCTCAGCATACAACACAGCCAGTGGGATGCGGTCATTCTGGTTCCTCTGCAGACCATGATCCACGCTACATATTTCGTCAATTTGTACCAAATTTTGATTTCTGATAAAACGACATGATAGACTGAACTTATGGGTGGCTGATACTCCCTGAGCATAAGAGGAAGCCTAATTATTTAAAATGTCCTTCAAACGAAAAAAATAGCAAAAGCATTTCTGCATGATCTACAAGGGGCAGAACATGACACTCCAAACATCAATCAGACCCCGTAAATTAAAAACAAGGGTTTTCAATATCTATTCATTTCTTCTTGAATTGAATAGTAATAAAAACGTCTGCTCTGATTTTTTGGAACTGTAGACCCAACCCAGATTGTTTTCTGTTCAATTCAAGGCACCGCACCATTTTTCATGTATCAAATTTTAATTATGAGACTAACCCGCTTGAAGAAACACATACTCAAGTAATTGAGTAAATTACTGCCCTCTCGGAGCTTGATCAATCATTGCTGCAGAAATTGTGATCCCTCTTTTCCATTGTTCAAAATATGCATAAATGGAAAGGAAATCGCCACAAATAAGAACCAGATATGAGATAAATAAAAACAATATCTCTTGTGGACTAAGACGTGTACCCATATCACAAGTTGCCTCAAAATCAATCACAACGAAGTACTAAAAATCTTGGAGTTGAAGTTCACGGGTATTCCCTTGAGGATGCAGTTTGAAAGGTAGTTGCAGTTCCGGGGCATTCCCTTGAGGTTGCAGTTTAAAAGGTACATTCTGAAGACTGCTTCCTGGTGGCACCATGTAGTCCCAATTCCTTTGACTAATAAGTCCATGCTTCAATGTATGTGCTGGGTACGTATGAAAACTGAAAGCTTGTGGAAAGTACACAGGGGCATCTCATACACTCAAAGATATTGCCTTTATATAACCTTCATTGAAAGATAGTACATATCCATGGGGATTTAGTACACTGTCAAAATCTGGTATGCCACATGAAAACAAATCTCTCTCTCTTTATTGTTGTGCAAACTTCAGCAGTGCCATAAAAGTTAAAACTTGCAATTCTATTTGGTGACCACATTATAGGAACCTCGTGGTTATAATTTGTTCTGCATTATCATGGAGAAAAAGTTAGAACACATCAGCCAGAAAAACAATTATTAAATACTGTATATTCCTAAGTCTAACCTAGTGACCTATCATATCTTTATGCTTAGGCTTGTAGATGGGAGTTTGGGTATCACATCCTTTTGATTTTTGTTAGTTTGCTTCTGTGGGCTATTTTGCATTCTCAACTTTGGATTTTGAAGGTGTTTTTTTGGCAATTCAGGCTTCCCTCAGAGTGGTACTCGGTCTGGCAATTAGAGAACTCTGGGCTTGTCTCTTACTCAAGCCTGAAAAACTTTGACTTATCCTTTTATATTTGTTTGCTCAAGGGATTCCTTTTGGATGTTTGCCATGTATACTCCATTAGGGCAATTATGGGAGCTTTGGGATATGGATTACCAAGAAGTTCCGTAAATGCACAAAGTTTTGTGAAGGCATGAACACTTCATTAACAGCAATAGGACATCTATATTCTTGGTAACATCTAAGGCCCATGAAAAATGAGCACCAATGAATTACAATAAAATGGCTATTAGATAAAAATAAAAACAATACAATGCCAGAATCTCACAAAAGAAATAATAAAAAGAATTTGACTCTTGCAACACTTGCCAACTTCTGTTTGCCATTTTGACTGTAAATGAAGATTATAGAAGTGCTCAGAACCACTTATGTTGCATGCTTCAAGACATCCTAAATTAAAACCTAGGTTAACAAAGAAAATCCTCCATAAGCTGCATACATATGATAAGTCAGTGCTCCAAGTACTCTGGATGTAACAAAGCACTTTGGATGTAACAAATTTAAGGATGTTCAATTTGAACTAGTGATTTTTGGCAAATTTTTAAAATCGTGAGTGATCTAATTATAAATTACAATTTACTTGCATCAAAGCAAAGCAAACAAATTAAACAAAATTGAAACCCTGCAGCATTGTACATTGGATGCAAAGTGGTACACCTTAAAAATCAAATAACTACAAAGCTTTAAACAGTCTGCAGTAAAACGACATGCATCTTAAGCTCCACTAGCCAGAGCCAGCCACAGACTTGACAATCCATAGATTCAACCTACTATCCATCTCGAGTTGACATAAGAAAATAAGTTATATAAATATACACCGTGTGAAAAGCCTCCAATTAAAATTGGGAACAAAAACTGTAACTTAATTTGATAAAATTAACTTCTGAAATATAGGCTCAATCTTAACAGTTACTGTCTCAAGCAGAGCAATCAATTTGCTAACTTATGCAAAAACAAGAAAAACTTTTGAGAGTGTACACCGTGAAAACTTTGGTTGGCAGAATGAGGGTATTAGCGCATAAGACACAAAATAGTCATTATTTGCAATTATTTACCCACCATACATGATCATAATCAGGAATCTCTAAATTTGCTAAGGCTCCTCGCCTGAAAAGCGATTATACATGACATAAAAATGACTTGAAGTATGAGATGATGGCACGAGTCCGGACAAAATGAATATATATGCCAAAGAACTGTGTAACTAAAACAGCTCTCTGTTAATCGTTAAAGAAATTTCATTTATGATACTAATTAGCCTCGAAAGCATTTCCTAATTACATAAAACATATGCATTTATGATACTGATTAACCGCAAAAGGATTTCCTAATCATATAAACAACATGCACAGTGACGCATTGGCATTATCGAATAAGGTAAGGGCTCCGTCTTGCAGAGCAGGTACCTGCCCAAAAGGCTGTAAAAAGCACGTAGGAATAGGTTATCAGTATGTGCACGAATGAATAAATTCAGATAAAATAAAACAAGGAACTAGTATTGAAAAGAAATTGATATGCCTTACGTTGATCGAGAGAAACGGAAATGTTGTAAATCCGTCTTTTCTCAACAGAAGAGAGGGTTTCAGCAACATCAATGATACTTTTTTTCCAATTGACTCTTGTGATTGAGATGCGCAGCAATGACAGGAACCCAATTTGTGAGAAAAGAAACCCTAAATAATGTAGAAGTAATTATTTCGCCGTTGCCCATACAATTTAGAAACCGATCAATTAGGTTCATAAGTGGGGTATTTAGACCAAGAATTGGCTTCTTTAGACCAGAATATGGACTAACACTACCAAAATATCCACTGTAAGAACGATTTATTGCGATAGGAAGTTCAGCATCTTCGCAAAATAATTTGAACAATATTTCAAACAATTGCCCATCACATCGCTAAATCACATTGACAATCCATAAAAGTGGAGTACAAGCAGTAAGGATAGAATACTTATCAGATTTAGCACGTTCGATATTGGTACTAAATTCTTTCAGAAGTGCAGACCCACAAATTTTTGCAAAGGATGCATTTGCGTCAAAGAACCCTAATATATTCGCTGTGATCGTATGAACCACTCGAAATTGTGGACAACATTCTTTTCCCAGAATGTTCCAGCATCTGTAATCCTCATGAACCACTCGAAATTGTGGACAACATTCTTTTCCCAGAATGGCAGTAAGGATAGAATACTTATCAGATTTAGCACGTTCGATATTGGTACTAAATTCTTTCAGAAGTGCAGACCCACAAATTTTTGCAAAGGATGCATTTGCGTCAAAGAACCCTAATATATTTGTTGTGATCGTATGAACCACTTGAAATTGTGGACAACATTCTTTTCCCAGAATGTTCCAGCATCTGTAATCCTCATGAACCACTCGAAATTGTGGACAACATTCTGAAAAAAAATTAAAATAAAAAAAATAACAGCCTTCTGAGATCCTGATCGATTTGTCTTCATTAATTGAATATCCCAATACATACTCCATCTTCTGTCATAAGGCAAGCAATTGGATACTTGTGATAGTAAATGTATAGGAAATGGTTGTAGTTTTTGTTCATGCGCAATATGGATTTGTCACCATTTGTTGGATCTTTGCCACGACACCTATTTCTTTGTTTTTTTCCATTTGTAACAAGTGAAGCATCATAGAGGAAGACTATATCCTCAACAAAATTGAAGAAGAATCGTATCAAGCGCAAGGATGGAGGTGCAAAAGAATGGGCTCCAAAACTTTGCTTATCTAAAATATGGAGAAGTATTGCCGTATGTGAAACATCAAGAAGAATTTGCAACACAGGATTTTGCAGATAAATGTGAATCTAGAAAGTTTGAGGCAGTTGTGGTTGCAGCCAAGGAAGCATTCACTAAGAGTACCATAGAATTGGAAAGAACATATATTCGTCAGGGTCATGAATCTGGGAACAATCAAAATGTTGTGGAAAAATGGATCGATTCATCCATACTGATGATTATAATTCAACCAAATTGACACCACTGCCAGATAAGGTTCCTCGCAAATCAATCGTATAGGCAATCCATACACAACCCTTGAAAAACATCAGTTTTAAAAAGCGGGTTGTGATCAAACCAAGACAAATCTCGACAAACGAAGACATGGGTTTTTTCCACAATAAAATGAGTTACACAACCCATAAATAGTTTGCTTGAATTCCTAATGGTGTGAGAGGGAATCACGGTTTTTCGAGACCCTATTTTGGTAAATACGTGAAGAAAAACAGTTTTTACAATCAATATGCAGAGAATTACAGGTTTTGCTGGTAGTAGAGAAAATTTGGAGCGATTTGAGTGATTTTGCATGTAGATTTATCTGCTCAATTTGAGCGATTTTCACCCTCACATGTTGCTTGGCTCAAAATGAGCATCTACAAACCAAAGTCAAGAAAGCCAACATGCCCATTGTGAAGCTGTCAAAGCATTTTGATCTGGTCTCTCTCTTTGCTTATTTGTTGAGCAGAAAGGGTTCCCCATCTCTTGAATTGGATCCATCTGCTTCAATTATTCCATGTTTTATTATACATCCAGATTCAGTCTCATGTTTAACACATAATGGTAATGTAATGTGTTCAACGTTGAAGAAAACATATCCATTATATTTCTCATTGACGTTTGTGCTGTATGTTATCCTTCATCTTCAAAAGTTTATGGAGTCTCCCATGCGGACATGTTGGAATGCTATTAGTGGGGTTGTGCGCTCTACGTCAATCTTGTAGGTTGTAGGAATATTTTAGGGAGTTATATTCTTGCAAAGGAAGGTTTTAACAAAGGACCATAAGCTTGTGTATTGCTTTGCTGGAGGCATGGCTACTTTGTCTGCCTTGCTAGAGAGGACGAGCAGACGAGATGAATTAGCTCTTTATGTGCTTCCTCGAGCTACAGATTCATTGTGGTATATTTTAGTGAACAGACATCTACTTCCGGATATAAGAAACGCTAAAGTGGCACTTTTCTACCAATGCATGGGAGGAATAACGTATTATATGGAGTATGAACTAGATATAATGGCCCCTTTCTAAGAGCGTTGATAAAGCGTTTTCTTGCTTGCCGAAGAAATACAACTGACCAACCTCCCAACCTTGGGGCTTCATATTCCTATGTCAACACCTTGAACTCTTGACATACTACAAATTCAGAAGATAAACATGCCAGAAACTTACGCAGTACATCAAGGACAAGAGAAGAGTTGAATCTGGAAGCCTTTTCTAGACTCTGACCATAATGTTGAAAAGGTAATCTCTTTTATTTAAGAGGAGTGCTATGATATGTTTTAGCTTTTCCCTTGGCATAGTTAAATTCATTTTTTTTCTCTTCTTAAAATTCATTCACAACATTCTATTTTTCACCAATGACTTGGAGTATGCATTGATTGTTCTATTCTTTTATAACGTACTCATCAGCAGTGCTGCCAATGCGCCAAACTGATCTGTTGTCATGGGTTGCCAATTCACTAGCAACATCATCCATGCCTCATAAATGCATCATACACTTCACCATGCCAATTCACCAGCAAAGAAGCTGATTTTGAGCTTAAAAAGACATGGTAATTCTTTTCTTTGTGCATTGAATTTTTTTTTTAAAGAAAAAAAAAATTTGATGAGTTTGGAAGAAAATCCATAAAAAAAAAAAAACTTCATTTTAGTGTTAGTTTATTTTTAGAATTTTTCTTTATTAGTTTCTAATAAATAAAGTTTGGTTGATTTTACAATCTCAAAAAAATCAACTAAATAATAAATTAAAAAAATTTATTTTTTAATTTGTTGTTTTAAAAAAAGTAACTAAAATTAAAATAAAAATCAGAATAAATAATAATAAAAAATCCATGTCTTCATTTATTTATTACTTCTGATAAAAAAAAATTATATTTGTTGTTAAAAAAAAAATTCACACAATTCATACAGATTTGAAAATAAAAAAAATGGAATACTTGGAAACAAATTTCGAAAATCGATTTATCAAACATTGCAAGATTTTGTAGATGATCCTTATCATGTTTTGATAGCTTCAAGTTGGCATTAAACTCATAACATCTTTCTATTGAATGCTTTTATGTGACATACTAATATGCAGAACACAACAGATTTTTCTAATGCCAAGCTTTTTGCCGAGCACATTTCATGAGTTATCTGACACAAATAGGGAGTATTACTTTGCATGGTTATTTTTTTCAAATTGATACTAATATCATGAATTGAGTTAATTTCAACAATTTGATTTTTCTTAAATCTGTTTTATTTGGTATGAAATTTTTCCATAAGAATCATGAAGGAAATGTGCATTTCTTCTTGAACACACTTATGTTTTCTTTCTCCCAAATGTTTTTTACAAATTACAAGACAATCAAGTGATCATTAAGGAGATTAATTTGTGATGAAAATTTGTCTTCCAAAGACTAAACTCATGAAAAATTCTAAAGAAAAAACCAACTCCACAACTACTACCTTGCACCTCCCTTTTTGAAACAAATTTTGAATTCCACCAATTGTAAATCCATAAAGCATGACATTTCCATATCCATTTTTGACAGCAAGAGATCTTATTCATACACCATGCATTTTCTTATATCCAATCCTTACAAGCTTATTTTCATTTTCCTTGTCATTACCATTCCCTTTCATTTTCGCCAATAAAACCCTTCTTCTATGGATATCATTGAGTCAAAGTCCTAGAGTCTAATTATCTTTGTAAAAAAACACCTAGAGGCTTTCATGCCTTAATGGCAAGTACTCTTGCCAATGAACAATCAGTGTACATTAATATCTCTTGCTCGTTGGATCTTGTAGGTGACTCGACCACGACAAATTTATTTGTACCTACAAAGATGTGTTAGGCATCCTGACTCGCATTGGAATCAATGATGGGAGCTCTTGCGTTGGATAGGGGCATTCATTAATGGCCACTAAGTCAACAACTTCTTGCTATGTTCGACACCAACACATTTATTCACATAGTAAGATTTGTGCCATCGAGGGTTGAAGACTTGAAGACGCATATTTTGTAACAGATGAAGCAGACCTCCTTTCATTGTTTTTTCCACTTGTCATGACTTGAGGACAAGTTAATAAATAAGGCTGGGGGGATGTAACTTTTATATTTTGAATACCTTCCAAGCCTTATATATTTTCAGCCATATTTAGCAAACTCATCAGATTAATCAGACTATCCAGTAGAGGATCCAGTAGCAGATATGACAATACAGATCCATCCTTCATCCACAACTTATAGAAGAAGCTTCATATTAGAATTGCAGCAACTGAACATGCATGATTCACCCACTTCTTTAGGTAAGTGAGGTATGATGTTTTCTAACCTTTAATATTGAAATTATTTTTAGATGCTAAAATGATGATATTTGGAAAATATTCCACTATTTCACTATTCCCTTTCTCATAAAAAATTGCCAAAAACCATCAGTTGGGGGGGAATTACACACTTCATTTCCTTCTCTCATTCATATTACATCTTAACCCACATAGTCTTCCCACAATAAAAACTACTACAGAATTATGAGCATTTTAAATGAATTCTTAAAAATGATTGATCTCAACAAAGTAAATAATAGTTGTAACACAAGAACCAATCATTAAAAAGAGATCTCAACAAAGGAAATAATGATTGCAACACAAGAACCAATCATTCAAAGATGCAAATGCTTTGCAAAAATAAAAGTTATCAAAAGATGTGCAAAGTTAAAATGAAGTCCATGATTGAAAGATGGTTGTTACACAAGAACCAAACATCTTGTAAAAGGAAGCTCATCTAAGAATCAAATCAAATAAGTCACTGTAGTAGCTTTCATGAAGACATGCAAGAGCTTCAGTTGGGGGGTATGTTGGGCTTCAAAATTTCATACAAATATCACTTATTACCATACATTTTTCACCTATGCTTCCATTATATCACTCATTATTCACTACCATGTCAATTCATTTTCTCTATCATTCATCATTAATGGGTCTCATTTATATCTTCCAAATATTATTTATTTTCAAGCATTTTTAAGAGAAATTCTTGATTAAATATTAGAAAATAATATATTTTACTTCATATATGGAAAGTGGATTGTTTTTGTGACATGTGTAGGTTCCAAGGAAGCTTCCAAGACACCTTTATGTGGCCTTGAATGATCAAATTCGAATTTGATAGGATAAGCCTCATGGAGAAGATCAAGGACAAAAGGGGGTTATGTTTCTAGATGATTGAGAGATGTATGGAACTAAAGAGAAATTAGTGGATTATCATTATGAGTTTGTTATCTCATCCCATTGTATAAATAGGAGTACAATCTCCTTAATTTGTAATCTTAGAATCTTCATTTGTAATCTTAGAGTTCCATTTGTAATCTTAAAGTTGGTTTGTACATCATGATGGAGATTTTGAAATGAAGAATATAATTGATTTTGTTGCTTCTACATTTGAGTCTCCTTTGAAGTGGTGTGCTTGTGGAGTTATGGAGGCCCCCCATGGCTTCAATTGCATGCTTATTTTAGGTATAATTTAATTTATGTTTTATTTCATTTCAACTTTTAAGTTTTTGTTAGATGTTCTAATATTGGAGGAGATCCTAAAATTCATGTGTTCTTGTAAGAGAACCTTAGGATCTTGACGAATGTTAGATCTAGGTTTGTTAGATGTTCTAATATTGGAAGAGATCTTAAAATTCATGTGTTCTTGTAAGGGAACCTTAAGATCTCCAACAAATTAGGAATCTTTCTAGACCTATAGGTGGCACTTCTAAGTTTACCTTCCCGAGTTGACATTAAATGAACTCTAATTAACATCATCAATTAGACACCAACAACATGGTTATGTTGATATGCATAAATGGATGGTTGTGACCATACCATGAGTTATCATATATGATCCTTCTCATTTTTGGATGGCTACGACCATACCTTGGTTTCTTTATGATCCTCTTTGACGAACGGATGCGCCCATACCTAGATCCATTTAAATGATCATTCTTTGAATGGTTGTGTCCATTCCACAATTCATGTATCATTTGATAGAGTTATCTATTATGTATGTGTATATGTTCTCAATTTCAGGTTTTCCAATGGTAGACTATGGTTCCCCACACTGATTTATAAATAATTTCATCCCTCCGTCTAGTTTTGCCTTCACACGTTAGGGGGCATCTGTTGCATAACATTTTTTCACTATCCCTACACTCCCCATTCCTTGATCCTGGAGGACCTCTACAGTGAACCCTACATGATTTCCCTTCATGAAGAAACCCCCATTGTGTCCCTCTTCATGAGCAGATCAATTCCCTTTTGCACCATTTCCCATGAAACTTCTGTTTTTCCCAATTTACAAGAATAAAACTAATGGCCCTTGTGCCCCTCACACCGATATGTAGGGATTAACACTGTCCCTAGCACCGGCCAGAGCGACTAAGATTTGTTTCAATCGTGTCAGTCCCTTTATGTATATTTTTTTATATAAAGAGCCAAAGCTTCCAGCTCTAGAAGCTTCATAATAGAAGTCTGGTAAATGGTTCTGCCAGATGGGGTCAAGGATGTCAGTTTGGGCTCCTTCCCCCTATAATGATGGAACTACCTCAAGGGATAATACCTTCTCCCATGAGAAGAGGATCCATCTCCCATCAATTCATCCTATATAAACCTCCCTTTTTCCCAAGCACAAGTTAGTGTTAGTGTTGAAGTGTTAACGTTGGTGTGTTAGTGCTAATTAAGTTTGGAGTAAACCACAAGATATTCATAGTTGTAGCTCTCTAGTTGTGTGAGGGAGAATTATGATTTGGTTTGGAATGAAGCCTAAAGGGAAAATCCTTAAAACTATTGTTGTTGAGGTCATCAAGGAATGCTAACAAAAGTGTGTGGGAACCTGGTCTTACCAGAGGAGAATGGTAATGTCAATACAATTGTTGTAATCTCTTCTTGATTCAATATATATATATGTGTGTGTGTGTGTGTGTGTGTGAAATTATCAATTTATTTCCTACATGAGTTTTCATCTTACATATTCGTGGCTTAATGTTTCTTGACTTGTTAAGTAGGTTGAATTACAATTTGTCTATTATCATGGTTGTTGTTTGTTGTTGTTTACTTGTTTTAGGTGTTTGAAGAATGAAGCAAGAGATAGTTGGAGCGAGCAAGCAAGGACATCATCAAACAGAATAAGCATACTAAGAGGTAGGCCCTCTTAATTGGTTCTAACCTAAGGAAATCTTCCATAGAATGTATCAGTTGTGGCTAGACCCATTATCAGGCTGAGGAATTTGTTTATGTATGCACTTAAAGTTTTACTTCACCACACATCCATCTTGCCATCCACATCAGTTGACCATTACCTTCCAAATCACCCACCAACTAAAAATGAATGTTAAACAATTAATCTCTCTCACTAATTGATACATTCCTAATTAATACCCCACTCCAAAAATGAAATAATTATGTTACAACCCCTATGAATCTCGTTATAAAAATATCTCAGAAACATGAAAAATTTCCCTTTTGACAATCATTCGAATTGTGTAGGTTCAACTTGAAGTGTTTTGAAGTTACCAACACCATGTGCAAGCCTTCCTCCTCTTAAATTCCAATCAACAACAGTCTGGTAGTGATGCTCCTCCAATTCTACTTTGAAAAGAAAAATGTCATCACATAAGGGAAAAGGAAGGATTCCTGAGGAGAATCCCATGGTAACCCCTATCCCAAATCTAGATAGGACTCCCTTGATTGATACCCTATTTAAAATAGCTAAAACGCAATGTGAATTTGATCTATATGAGGTACATAATTGGGAAAAGCAGAAATATTTAGATCAGAGTGATGATTTAAGCATCTGGGAATATTTTCTCCCTTAATTTACCTTTCCTCAAACTCATATTTTCCCTTAATTCTCTACCTGGTGTCACCTCAAATACCTCCCTATACGAAAAGCAATAATTTCCTAGAATAATGAGGTCCTCTTTTCCATTTCCTGAGAAATGATTTTCCAAGCCCTACAGATAAATCCTTAGGCCTCTCTACACCCATTTTCCACTGATGTGCTGCTAGAGCTATATAAAAATATTACTTTTCCCCAGCGAGCCCATATTTTCAAATGTTTTTTGCAGAGAATCCTGAATTTCTGAGTTGAAATCCCTAATACTCTACTTCTATTTTCCCATAAATGTCTAGAAAAGTCATTTGCATCATTACTTGTTTATTAGGATATCATACAAACTAGTGGGTAGATGAAGTAGTATTAGGGTTCTTATTAGTATTTGTAGTCGGTCAAAATCCTTCAGTTCTTTTCCATTACATCCAATTCTTATCAAATTTCATACATGAGCCGTTTCTAAATTTTAGAGTTGAAGATGTGTTCAAACACCAATTAGTTTTAGTATATATGATGTTATTTTATGGCAAAGGTCGTTTCAATTTTCAATTGCAAAAGATGGATGACCAAGGAAAGCCATTATTATTTATTCATTGGACTTCTTTAGTTAGGAAAAACTTAGGATAGTATTCATTCATTGGTTTTGTGGATAATATTCTACATATATCCTTATGCCTAATCTTCGGTGATGATACCAAGAATTTCACCTCAGATCAATAAGGTTTTGCATCTTTTAGAGAAGTTAAAATTTGGAGACTGCTTATAGAGAGATCAGAATCTATGAGTGTGAGCTTCCTCCCTATAAGTTACCAAAGTTTGTGCCAGTGAGATTTTTTTCTCTAGAATATGCTATAAAAATGTTGAGTATGGATGAATTGCACTGTCTCAAACAAGAACAAAGCACAATTTGACTTAAAGGAAAATGTAGGGCCCTATAATTTAGATACCATAGCATCAGCAAAAAAAGTGGATGGAATCTTAAAACAGATGAAATTCAAACTAAGATTCACATGGTATTATGATCCTTTAGGGATAATTTCAAAGCCAAGGGAAGAACAGAAGAGAACTCCATATGCACATACACCTAGGCCAAAGATAGAGAAATATGCTAATCAAGAGGAATGGACAAAAACCACTTTGCAGGAGGCCAAAGGGAGCATAGTCAGTCAATATTCTCTGCAAACTCCTATCCCAAAAGACAAATAAATCAAGAGGCCAAGGGAAAGTATGTCCCCTATAGATTCAAAAAATCAAGTTGTAGATTTTGTTGTGTTCAAGAGATGAAAAAAGGAGCCAAAGATCACTACTAAGTTTGATAGTAGACTAACCCTAGAGTATAAATATTCAAGAAGAATCCTTAGAAGAAAAGGTTTCACAGGAACAAAGTACCATGGTTTTGATAGGAATCTCTACCAATCCATTCCCATATGTTGAGGAGAAAATTGAGTCCCATGTCCCTTCTACCTCTTAGATTCCAACAAAACGGAGTATTTTTACAAGGTATAGGGAGATCTAGTGGAAGAATGAAGCTTTAAAGGCTTCAACATATTCAAACTTTTGGAAGAAAACTTCCACCACCCAACACATATTTCTATCTGCATTTGACTAAGAAAAATTTTAGTTCCAAACAACCTTATTGGAACCTAGAGTACCAACTCCTAGAAGTGAAGAATACTACAAGGCTTCCATATTTTATGTTGATAACAAGAAGGTCCATGAAATCGATCAAATTGATTTGCATAAGAAATAAGTAGAAATTATATACTCAACACTGACCAGTTCATCCATGGTTTCCTCCAAGTTGTAGATGTATTAAATAATATGCACTCACAGTTGAAGATTGAAAGAATGTATTCTCTCAGCAAAGACACTGGGATGAAAACTTTAGAATATTTAATTATCAAACTAGACTATGATTGGAGTGATGTCAAGGAATTTGAGGAGATAATTAAAAAAAAATAGATATTCAAGCCCTCATGAAACAACTTAAGCTCCCAACTACAGAACACCTTGAGGCCAAAGAAATGACCAGTCTGGAGATGGAGAAAGAAAAACCATTCAAAATAATAGTGGAATAGAATGTTCAAATCCAAAAAATGGAATAGGGCATGGAAACATTATTGAAGGAAAAGGAGTAATTAGAAGCAACATGTACATCAACAACAAGTAAATCAACACAATGGGAAGCACAAAAAATAGCACAAATATTAACTTCAAATTCTTCAAAAACGTTAGCTGAAGCTTTAGGAGAACTATCATTAACAAATAAGGAAATGGAGAAGTTCATAACATCACTCACCAAGATAGAAGAGAACAAGATCAAAGCAGTCAATGCATACCTAACATAGGTACAAAATAATGTTAAGCTAATTCAACAGATTCAAAAGTATGAGGACCAATCCCTCATAATTCAGATGTTAGCAGAAGCCAAGTGCAACATTTGGCACAATATCAATGCAAATGTTACAGAATTTTGGCCATCCTTTAAAATTATTTTTGAGAAAGAAGAACTAGTGTAGAGAGTTAAAGCAACAATTAAAAAAACTAAAGTTGATATTGAGCACAGGCCAGTAGAAGCACAAAATATTATAACTATGTTAAACTCCAAGAATAGAGATGAGCTTGAAGAACTCAGCATTTAAGACAATACAAAGACAATAGTGGATGTCAAAAGAGTATTGACTAAGAAAAATCTTATGGTGCAGTTAGAAATCAAGTGCAAATAATTGGAGCTATAGGTCAGAGGATTTAACATAAAGTTTTCTGTGTTGGAGGATAAAGGAGTTCCAACTCTAAGCAATTCTAATGGAAAATTGATTCCATTAGCAAATTATCATGATCAATTATGCAACATAGTTGTTGATACATATAAATGTTCAAAGGTAGAAGGAACTATCAGTGGAGAAGCTTTCATGGAGGGCCTACAACATGATACTTTTATTCAACATGAAATTCATCATCTATTTTTGAATAAGCCAACTTTTGAGACATACACAGAGGTAGATGAAAGATTCAAAAACATGGTAGATTTTTCTATCATAGGTGAAGAGAGATGGGACCAATTACTAGAGTTGTTCGAATGAGAACAAATAGAACACCCATAATTTTGGCAACAAGACAAACAAAAGCAGCGATAAAATAGCCACAGTCAGCAATAGATTTCCTTCAAAGATTCAACAGAAAAGCCAAATTTGTCTATATTTTCTATCTTTGTACTATTTTAGAAATATCTACATGTTTTTAGTAGATATTATTTTGTAATAAGTTTTGTTTTAAGTCCGGATTTATTCAAGACAAAGGTTATAAATAATTTTTAATAAGACTTAGTAAGGGTTGAATTATCTATGAATAAAGAGCTCTAGCTTGATGTAGTTTGTGGTTTGTACTCAAATTAATCAATTTTCAGAAATACAAAGGCAATTTTGTTCCAAGATTCTTGTGTTAAACAAATGGTTATGTTTCTCTCATGTTAAATTATTCTTGTTTCTAAGTTTCCATATTGATTTCCCTTATGATTGTTGCAATAACATTAAGAGTTTAATTTACTTAAGTGTACTTTTCTATGCCTTGTTTTAAAAAGTCTTAATTTTTTCCTCATGATATTAAATATAAAATTCATTTAAATATTATTTATATTTAATTGATCATCTACATTTTCATCTCACCCACATCATAAATATCTTAAGATCCAAGATTTTTCCTATCGCGCCCTATTACACCTACTCTATCAATTTGTAGTTGATTACGCAAAATTTATCACTCCATGCTCATTGAACTTTTCCAACATCTTTCAACCAAAATTTTGAAAATCCCACCTTGAACTTGAATATCTAGACTAAAATCTTGAAAGTAGAAATTAAATCATATAGAGATATCCCTCTCTAAGGCTCTAAAGTCTAGATCCCAAGTATAAAAGTGGTTTGTGGTTACCTTTGTAGTTTTCTTCCTCAACGTAGGAAAATTACAAAGTGCTAACCTTCTAGCAACCATAGTGGGGAACAATCTATTGTAGCAGTTACAACCACCCTCCAAAATTTTTCCTTAACCTATTTTGGAGCCCCCCTACCAACCATACACAACACTTTGTCTTGCTTCGTCAAGTACTCAAGATTCATTTTTTTTCTCGCACAAAGGCAACCTATCGATCACAGTTGATCCATTACCCTCACAGGCTACTCACCCAGACTTGGTACAGTTGAAGGCTAAAAAACTTCCCCTTGAAAATTGCTCATTTTGGGAGGGAAACTAGCCTTCCCTCTAGGAATTGTTCAATCCTCTCTAACAGCCTGCTCGGTTTCAAGACTGCACAATTCTTCTAGCCAACCCTCCCAGTAGGATTTGTGCAAATTTTCCCAGCAGCAGGCTATTCAACTTAGGATTTGCACAAATCTGGGTAGAATTTAGCTTCTCTACCCCAAAATTGTGCAAACCTCCTCGGTAGTCATCTCAGCTCCTAGCTAGGAATGTGCATTTCCAAGCAATTGAGCACTTGCATGCATGGATAGTCTGGTTGACCAATTCCACCCGAGATCGAGGAAACTTGACTTGCATGCATGCATGAATTGATCTTCCCAAAATAGCAAGAGACAAAATGCAAAAGACATCCCATGATTCAGGGAGCTATTTTTAGTAGTCGGGGGTTACATGCAAAGTTGTTTTAGAAGTTTCCCTCCAAGTGTGGTTTTTCCTAGATTTATGGCATGCGCATCTTGGGAGCAAAATTATTTGTTTGACGCATCAAATACCATTCATTTACATAAATCTTGGATCTCTAACATCCCATAACACATCCAGGACTCTTTGACACATCCGGCTCATCTATTCGTGGGTAAGTGGCCTCAACTTGTCTTTTTTAGCAATTATGTCACTTTTTGTGTATTCCCTTGTGTGAGTGTTGTTTACTTTATTTATTTGAATTTCTAATATTTTTTACATATATTTTAGCTTTGCCTATCTCTGTTTCAGTTTTCTTTGCTATCTCACTACTGTTGCATGCATGAAACTATTTCGCACGGACATTCACCCAACCTGCGAACTGCCTCACCCACATGAATGTTCTTTTGTTGGCTAAATCTTTCATTCATGTTTTACATGCACTTTCAATCACCTTTGCTATCACTTAGTGTCACCATGCATCTACTATCTTAGTTGCTTTCAGTTGCCCATCAACAAGTCAGGGAAACCTTGCCCCAGACTCTGCCTTCGCCAAGGTTGCATTATACAATATGGGGAAGGAAGGCTCACCTTCCTCCACAGAACTATGCATTATTTCCCATCACTAGCCTCCAGGATGTTTTTGCACATTTCTAGAGGACAATGGCTGCTTGGCCCAAGAAATTGTGCAAATATGTCCCTCGGCCAGCAGTCCTTCCCAGCTGGAATTGTGCATTGCATAATCCCAACAACCAATTGCTTGACTGGATTACACATTTTTCTTATCCACCATCTAGTCCTAGCTCCCAAAAAACACAAACTGCCTTTTGCACAATTCTTGTAGCCATTCACTTAACCTCCCAGTAAAAATTTGTGCAATCGTGCTCATTTGTTTCCTAGGTATGTGTTGTACCCTTCCTCGAATTTTCTTTGTTTTCACTGACATATTTCTTTCCATGAATGCTGCTTGTTTCTAGATATTTTATGTGTTCATCTATCTCAATGGCTTCCATGAGAATAGGGTCATAGGGCACTGATGGAGTTGTAGCCAGAGCAGCAATTGAGCAGGTGTCCTCTAGTATGCCAATCTATGAAGATACAAAGTTGTATCTAGACAAGGACATCAAATTGAAGTGGAAAGAGGCTAATGAAGCACTTGTAGGCACTTTTTCGGAAGACCTCAAAGACCTTCATGTGTATGTGCATATTCATAAGTCCGGCTTGTACCGGATTGCTTGCAGATACCTCGCATTTCCATGCACGGACATGATTCACTGGATCGTCTCTCACACTGACCCCGAGACGATGACCTTGAGAAATGTCAGTGGGATGAAGCTTGCAAGCTTTTGGGTATGAGATTACGATGAGATGTATCAGGTGTCCGAGCCCATGACTGTTATGACTACACCATTCATCTTGCCCAACAATAGAGCTCACTCTAGAGACATTCTGAAGGATTGGGTAAAGGACCAAGCTCACTTTAGGATGACACCCAACCAGATCTACAAGACAAAGATATTGAGGAAGGCATACCAATACTTGGTCATATTCACATGTCGATTGTGTAGCCAAGCAAGCAGAGACTATTGTGAACACGTATTTCAAGTTTTCCGATTGGAGCTTCAGAGGAATGATCATACAGTTTTCTGACCATTTTTTCACCCGAGTGTATAGGTTGACATTCGAATAGGATCCATCCTGCATGTCAAAGGAAGCGATGAAGGCATTACTAGGCATCATAGATTAGTTTGCCTCACCATCTGGCACGTTCATCCAAGTGTTCAATGCAAAGAAGTCTCTGCATGTCCTTCCGAAGTTCGCCTTGGACGTGCTTGTCATGTAGGAAGTAACGTACCACATCTCAGTAG
The DNA here is from genome assembly GCA_000404065.3 of Pinus taeda. NCBI lineage: Eukaryota > Viridiplantae > Streptophyta > Pinopsida > Pinales > Pinaceae > Pinus > Pinus taeda. The sequence goes on along the minus strand of APFE031503989.1, from coordinate 27,537 downwards.
GATTGACAGCTAGACTGCAACAGAAGAAGAAGGCACCTTGGCCTGCTCTTCCATTGTGGATTGAGTTATATGAGATCCAAAGTATTAAGCAAGCAAATGTCGAAGTAGAACAAATCAGGAAGTATCCTTTCAGCCTCCAAAGCTTCAACTCGTATGACCCACATTGCATTGTGAAGGATCATTGTGCGAGAGTTCAGTTCAACAGGATCTATGGGGCATCTCATTGGGCTGACAAGGACTCATGGAGGTACTGCTACAATTCCTGTAGACCCAATTAGCAGGTCAGCTTTGCCATAGAGTGGTTAGCAAAGAAGCATGAAGTAGCATCATCAAGAGAACCAATAGTAGTAGTAGTAGCAGCAGCAGCAGAGGTAGCAGAGCCAAGCATACCTGTGCACGACAAAGGGAAGAGGAATATTGTTGACCACGTGTAGGAGGAGCGAAGCTACAAGTTTTGAGCATATCCACTTGTAGAAAAAGAACCTATAGTTATTCAAGTGAAGAGGCAGTAATGTGACAAGAGAATCACGCGAAGGCAGAGGGATAAGAAGAGAATGAAAGAGGAAGCGAAGCAGTTGCATGAGCTGATTGAGCAACTCCGGAAAGAACAAGAGTTGTGCCAATGGGAGAAGGAAGCACAACAACAACAGATTCAGAAAGGGGTGCATGATGTGCAAATAGAAAAAGCAGCTCCCATACAAGTAGTTGATTCATCTGAACAGATGGCATGAGGGGAACAAGGTGAACCATCGCAGGGGCAAGAATTTTCTCAGGAGATAGAGCAGGCACTTGAACAATTGGATTCAGACATGGAGTAATAGGAGTTGGAGCAGGATAATGACCTCATGCCTCACCACAAAGAGGTCAACTCACCCACTTCATTGCATCCTGATGATGGTAAAGTCTCAAATGCCCAAGGAGGCACTGAGATCCTTGGTGGTTAGCTGGAAGCAGAGATGCACAACATCTCTTTTGATGAATCTCATCACAGAATTGTGCAGTCTCAGGGAGTAGTGACTCAGGAGGACCAAACATCCCCTGCACAAGTTGAAGAACAAGTGATCGTGACTGATGTGCACAAGAATTCAGTTGCTTTGGCTGATGCAACTAGAGTGTATGCCGAAGCCACTAGCTTAAGTGTTTGATTCCTCACAGCTGAGAATGAGTGAATGGTGAAGGAACTACAGGTGGCAAAGTAAGGAGGAGACTTGGTGACAACTTCTGCTCAAGTGGAACTGAAGAAGGAAATACTAGATGAAGTATTGTCCTTGGATATAGTTATGTGAGCATTATACTCCAAGTTTGGTACCATGCACCAAACAGTCGTCAATCTTCATGGATGGCAGCAATGATGTGCGAGAAGAGCATGCACCTTGAATAACATACATGGTTTTTCTGATAAGATGCAAGCATGGACAATGATGTACAAGGGCGCATCGCTTCACTTGCCAAAGATGATGAAGGCTAATGTGGTCGAGCTACAAGCATGTATCCAAAGTTAGATCGAGAACTATGAAGACCTACCGCAATTCATCACTAGCATATAGGCTTCCCATGCACAAGTATTCAAAAGAATGGATGTTATAGTGCACACTCTTGTGATCCCATCACTTGGGACTCTCACCCAAGTGAAGACAAAGAAGAAGGTCCAACAGGAGCTTGACTTGTATGTCAACGAGTTAATGTGCACCACCACCAGCCCTGACTTGCATATCAGTGCAGACATCATGCGCAAGTATGTTTCTAGTCTGGCCACATTGAAGACAATGATGCACATGCTCACAGATGATTTGGAAAAAAGAGCCCATGAAGTGTACCAAAATTCTATCGAGGCAAGGTTCAGGTTCCAGACGGATGTCACAACGGAACATATGGACACTATCAAGGACTACCAATCTTGGCATCAATATGTCATTGTTGATCAGCATGAGGATGTCCAACAATTGGACTTTTATGGTTGTCTAAGTCCGAATGATATCTATTTTGACTTGTCCAAGCGATTGTTCACATGGGTACATGTGCATTGTAATGTTGAGTCATGTCAAGTGTAAGTCAAGTCTCAATAGTGGATGTAACAGTCCTAGAGTAGGTGAAGAGTCATGACAATAGTTGAATGGTCACAAAGGGGAATGTCAAGGGTCACCCCACCCTTTGCTATAAATTTCCCCTCATAACTCATTGTATAGGCTTTTGGTCACCCAAGCTTTACTAAGACTATCTTGAAGAAGGTTTGGATAGTATTGTGACATGCCTTGGCTTCTCCACTACACGGAGCTAATACATCTCTTTGGAGGAGCAGGTGAATGTGGCTATAATGTTCCACTGTTGATCCAGGTGGATGTTGGTGGCCACCCACCTATCCCATTTGTACCCCCACAACTGTCTCTTTCAGTTTTTCAGTTTCCTTAGTTATAGCACAGTTTACTATTTTTAGCAGTTTTTCGGCTCCTAAACTTCCGGAGCCGTTTTGAGACCCTAAACGACATATTTTGGGAAATCTACCACCAGTGATTTTTGTATCAAAAATTCATCTTTCCTGTCATAGTCCTCAGAGAGATATTTCCAACGGGCCATCATGAGCGTCAAACGGAGATAATACAACCAATTCGCGACCCCGGGAAGTTGATGTACCAACTTACCCAAAAATGGGGCCCAGAATTTGGCGTTCCATCTTCTAGGGTTAGGTTTTGGAATGTGAAGGGTTTTCCATTGTTTCTCAACAAAAAATAGGCCTTCGAGCCTCATTGTAACATAGTTCAGAGGCATGTAGCCGCCACATCTCTTCTCAGAGATAAGCTACCATTGCCCTAGTTGGTTTATTTCCATTTCTGGTTGTAATCATATTTCAATATTTTCCATTAATGAAATGAATTATTATTTCTGCTACATCTCTTTATTTATGGTTATCACATCTCTATATTTATGGTTATCTCTGTAATCTATTGCGTTCCTGTTTAAATCCAGATCCACTGTTGGGGCTAGCAGGTTTACATGGATGTATTGTATGATTGAGACTTACACTTCTTTATATAACAAGAGCCAACACATTTTTATGCATATGTTGTTATTGTAGTTGGACTGCTCCGGTTGCTTTAATGACATATGCTGTTTAACTTATGTACTTGTGTATGAACTGATTCACATGAAATTATATTAATCTTGTTGTTAATGTGTTGTATATGTTGTTAATGTTGTCAACGTCTGTTTCAACTGCTCTTACTTGCCTTTGTGCGACATCGCGGTCAAGCCATTACCTTACGCCCCACTGTTGGGACTCCTACACCAAACTGTTTGAGCTCTAATTAGGACTTCTTACCGCGGAGATCCCCATGACATGTTGGCAAGTCTAGCACTATCAACATTTTTTGCGTTAGAGGGAAGGCATGATGACAAGTTGTGTCCTCTCATCCAATTTTGAACCTTTGCATATATTTCATCGAGTCTTGCACTCTTCTTCCCTTGAGGTTTTCTTCGAATCATTAAGATGTCTCCATCTTGGGGAAGCTTTTCGATATCTTTTCCACTCACACATATGATGGTGAAGGCGAAGTGGCCTGGCCTGAGCACTTACATAAATTTATTTCCATGATTCATGAGGAAGATGAGTTCTCTGATGAATAGGTTGGTTTTCTTCTTGCATACACACTTCATGTATCTCCATTTTGTTGGGTGCTCAGCCTACCAGCTAACACCGTGCACTCATTTCAACACGTATGTGATCTAGTTGAAGACACGTTCTATCATTTTGATCCAGACCATCTTGACCGGAAATTGTTACAGAAACGGAGGGCTCCGTTTGAATCAATTACTATTTTTTGGCAGCGCTTCCATGACTTGTAGTTTCAAGCTCAAAGAATCCAAATGAAATTTGCTTATCTTTGGGACTAGTTTGAGTATTTCCTTAAGAAATATGCCTGTCCCAAGACGAAGCTTGAAATCAAGCCTCGCTCAACATTCTTCAATGATGGAACTATGCCATCTCATGTGGGAGCAGGCACTGTCTCAATTTATTGTCCACCTCCCTCTCATTCAATAGCTCCACCATTGCCCAATGATGTTGAGGATCATGCTCACACACCTGTTCATCCTTCACACTCTCCCAACATCACTCCACTCATTTTTTGTATAGATTTGGTTGTGAGTCCTTCGAGTTGTCATATGAAATCTTTTCTTTGACCTCCGTCTTCACACTTAGGTGTTCCTCTGGATGATGTTGTCTTGTGTTCATCCATTCCAGACTCTTCACTTGTTGTGAATGAGGAACAACCCACTAATGGAGTTGGTGTTGCACAACCAACATACACTATCATTCATGAAGGGTATGAGTGCGAGATTGAACATCACCACTCGGCAAAGGATGACTCCCTTCTGTCTGAGCACCCTTACCTCTTTCCTAACCTCTATGGTGATCCTGCCATCCATGATTTTGCATGTGTGTGTTCAACCACAGATGCACCCATTGTTGATCACTCGCAGGACTCACCAAATGTTAATCTATCATTCGATAATGGAGAGGATAAGTTACTTGTTGAAAATCTTCTTGACCCTTCATCTATCATTTATGGAAACACAGAGAATGAGTTTGTTCACTTTTCATCTACCCCTCTGTTTGATTCATCCGAACATGAGGATGTTGAGGAATTCATTGATTTTTCTGATCATGGCGGTTGTGATCCATTTACTTCCATTTTTTATCACGATCATGACTCTATCGTAGTTGATCTTTCGAAGCCACTAGTTTAAGATGATCTACCTGATGATGAAGTTGAGACACCCAAGACTGTCGATTCTCTTCAGCCCGAGCTAATGGTTATGTCACACTCTTGCTTTCTTGGGGTTAGTATCACTTCCGGTCATGAAATTGTTCAATCGCCCAAGGCTCCTCATCACTCATTTGTATGAATTGAAGATCCATCTCACACATAGATAACACTTCCTCCACTCTAACTGCACGATCCCATTTCTCATTCATTGGAGGAGTCTTACATTGTAAGCACTCATTCACGACGCAAGTTGTCCTTGGTTCTTTCATTTGCTTGCATGTTAGAGTCAAGAGTGTGCTTTTGCTTCAAAGTTGCACGTAGTGTCACACAATGCCATGATAAATCCACAGGCTATCCATCATGCACTTGCACTCACTTACATCTTGTGGGCACTTTGAAACATGTAGTGTGGTTGTCCTCATTGTTATATCTTTCTTGCTTGCTGGTTCACACAAATGGGTTGCTCGCGGACCAAGCCTTCACCAACATCGATCTACCAATGCGTCGGTGGCTGCATTGGAAGTATCACTTCATGTGATCATGCCCATGCACCATTAGTGTAGGAGTAGGAGTAGTGTTTTCTTCCAGTTGTTTTCTCACATGCTTGTTTGTTTTCTTTATTGTTTACTTACTTGCTTTCCTTTCATTTTTGCTTCTTCTTTCGCTTTTCTTTGATATTTGTTAGTTCATTTGTTTCGTTCGTAGGTTAGTCTTGCATGAAACCATGTATGACTCTTGAAGAAAGCTGGGTAAAGTACAAGAGGGCTTGTACAACTATCACTACTTGGTTATCTATCATGTTGCCTCTGTATGATGAGCTTGTTACTTTTAGTCCATGTTATGTCGAAGGAAAATACATACTGTTCGAAGTGAACCTTGGTGAAAACACAATGCTTGCTCGCTAACTAGTGTCACTTTCTCTAGTCGATTGTTTTTGGGTTAAACCTTGTTAGCTCTGTCAAGTAGATTAAGCTGAGTGGGAAAACCTTGACAGGCACGTCATAGGTACAATAAAATATCGCTCTGCTGGAACAACCTCCTCTACTCTCAATAAGTGAGGATCCCTCTTCCAGATCTGAAATGAATAAGTGCTATGAACAATGCTTGGAAATGAAAAAATGAAAAGTAAAAAAAAATGAAAAATCAATAAGGCGAAAGAAGAGAAAGGCTTCATGCATAGGGAGGTGATACAAGTAACTTTGTCAGGGTACTGACCAGGCTCGCTTGTAATGGAGCCATGCTTGTGTTCCTATGTGACTCCATCGGGCTACTCTCCAGGCCTGCTAGAAGTGGAGCAACACCAGAGATGAAACTAAGACTCTGACGACTATACTGCTTGTGCACCTATATACCGCTCAATCGCAATCAAAAAAACTTTGTTTCCTTGGCTTGGAATGTGTGTCAATTGACCAAGGGCTTGGTAGATGCCACATCTTACAATCAAGTTAGTGTGAAACCAAGATGAGCTAAGAACTCAACAATACTTCTGGAGGTGTTAGACTTCCTTTTCATGAAAAAGGTCTATGTAGAGAGCTAGAGTTCTACCAGTGTGTCGCCAAGTGTTCTAGTGGATACAAACATCGTCCAAAATTTTTCCTTAGCCTATTTTGGAGCCTCCCTACCAACCTTATACAACACTTTGTATTTCTTCATTAAGTACTCAAGCTTTAGTGTTTTTCTTGCACAAAGGTAACCTGTCAATCATAGTTGATCCATTCTCCTCATAGTCTGCTCACCCCGACTTGGTCTAGCTTTAGGCTGACCAACTTCCCATTGAAAATTGCACATTTCTGGAGGGAAACCATCCTTCCCTCTAGGAATTGTGTATTCCTCTCTGACAGCCTGCTGGACTCCAAGATTGTATAATCCTGTCAACCAACTCTCCCAGTAGGATTTGCACAAATTTTCCCAACAGTAAGTTGTTCACCCCAGGATTTGTGCAAATTTGGGTAGTAATCAAATGCTCCACCCAAAAATTGTCCAAACATCCTGGGCAGACAACCCAATGCCCAGCCAGGAATGCGCATTTTTCCCAAGCAGTTGAGCACTTGCATCCATGGACAACTCGGTTGACCAGTTCCACATGGGACTGAGGAAACTTGACTTGCATGCATGCATGACTTGATATTCCAAGAATAGCAAGAGACAACATGAAAAAGGAATCCCATGATTTAGGGAGCTATTTTTAGCAGCAAGGGCTTGCATGCAAATTTGTTTTATAACTTTCCCTCCAAGCATTGCTTTTTCCTAGATTTGTGGCATGCGCGTCTTGAGACCAAACTTATTTATTCGATGCATCAAAGCTCATTAATTCACATTGATATTGGAGCTATGACATGCCACAACACATCCAAGAGTCTTTGACACAACTAGCTCAGCTATTCATGGGTAAGTGGCCTCAACTTGTCTTTTTCAGCATTTCTGTTGCTTATTGTGTATTCACTTCTGTGAGTGTTGTTTGCTTGATTTGTTTGAATGCCTACAATCATTTACATGTATTCTAGCTTGTCCTAGCTATATTTTAATTTTCGATGTTATCTCACTGTTTTTACATCCATGAAACTATTTTGCATGGACGTTCGCCCAACCGGCGAATTGCCTCACCCACATGCATGTTGATCTATTTTCTGAATCTTTCATTCATGTTTTGCATGCATTGTCAATCACTTATATTGTCACTTAGTGTCGCCATGCATTTACTATCTTAATTACCTTCAGTTGCTCGTCAGTGATTTGGGCCAGCCTTGGCCTGGGCTCTGCCTTCACAAAGGTTGCATTATGTGATCTGGCGAAGGAAGGCTCACCTTCCTTCCCAGAACTGTGCATCATTTCCTAAAATTGGACTCCAGGATTGTTTTACACATTTCTAGAGGGCAGTGGCTACTTGGCCCAAGAAATTGTGCAAATCTATACCCGGGCCAGTAGTCCTTCTCAACTCGAATTGCACATTATGCAATCCCAGCAGCCAAGTGCTTGACTAGATTGTGCATTTCACTAATACAGCATCCAATCCTGCCTCCCAGACAACCCAAACTGCCTTTTACGTAGTTTTGGTAGCCAGTCACTCATCCTTCCAATAAAAATTTGTGAAATCTTGCTCATTTGTTTCCGAGGTATATGTTGCGTCCTTCCTCATTTTTTGCTTTATTTTCATCTGTCTCATTGGCTTCCAAGAAAACACGATCACAGGACATTCATGGAGTTGTAGGTGTAGTAGTTGAGCAGGTGTCCTCTAGTCTATCGACCTATGAAGATACGAGCTCGTATCTAGAGAAGGACATCAAATTGAAGTGGCAAGAGGTTAATGAAGAATTCGTAGGCACTTTTGGGGAAGACCATGAAGACCGTCAGGTGTACGTGAATATTCATAAGTCTGGGTTGTGCCGGATTTCATGCAGATACCCCACATTCCCATGCACGGACATGATTCATTGGATCATCTCTGACAATGACCCTGAGACAATGACCTTGAGTAGTGTCAATGCCACGAAGCTTGCAACCTTTTGGGCATGAGATTATGATGAGTTGTATCATATTTCCAAGCCCATGACTGTCATGACTCCTTTCACCTTGCCCAACATCAGAGCTCACTCCAGACTCATTCTAAAGGATTGGGTAAAGGACCAGGCTTGCTTTAGGATGACACCCAACTAGATCTACAAGACGAAGATATTGAGGAAGCCATACCAATAATTGGTCATACTCACATGTCGACTGAGTGGCTAAGCAAGCACTGAAACCTTCCTTCAGAGTTGGGTGATTGCACTGGACCAACTAACTAGAGAAGCAAGACCATGCAATTGCTCCAACATATTGGCTCATCAGCTGAAGGAACAAGTCACGAAGGCTCAACAGTCACCTGAATGCATGTGTCTAGATATTCACATGTCCACCTACAATCTAGATGCAGTCTATGCCCGACATGAGTTCCTGTGCTTGGAATGGGCATGGTCACCAGCAGAGACTGTTGTGAACAAGCATTTCAAGTTGTTGTCCAAAAGCAACTTCAGAGGAATGATCATATCGTTGTCTGACCGATTTTTTACCCCAGTATATAGGTTGATATTCGAACAGGATCCACCCTGCATGTCAGAGGAAGTGATGAAGGCATTGCTAGGCATCGTAGATTGGTCTTCCTCATCATCCCACATGTTCATCCGATTGTTCAATGTGGAGAAGTCTCTGCATGTTCTGCCAATGTTTGCTTGGGACATGCTTGTCATGCAGGAAGTAGCCCACCACATCTTGGTAGGATTGACAGCTAGACTGCAGTAGAAGAAGAGGGCACCTTGGCCGACTCTTCTTTTGTGTATTAGGTTATATGAGATCTGGAGTATCAAGCAAGCAGATGTTGAAGCAGAACAGATGAGGAAGTATCCTTTCGACCTTCAAAGCTTCAACCTGTATGACCCACATTCTTTTGTGAAGGATCACTACATGAGAGTTTAGTTCAACTGGATCCATGGGGCATGTCATTGGGGTCAGGAGGACTCATGGAGATATTGCCACAATTCCTCCAGACCTAATGCATAAGTCATCTTCACCGTAGAGTGGTTAGCAAAGTAGCATGAAGCAACATCACGGAGAGCACCAATAGTAGCAAAATTAGTAGCAACAACAAAGGTAGCAAAGCCAAGCATACCTCTATGTGACAAAGGGAAGAGGATGATCGTTAACTACATGGATGATTTGAATTGAATCCATAAAGAATGACTAACGGAGCCATTGTTGTACTAGGTCAGGACAGACTTCAAAGGATTTAAAACAGTAATCAAGAACACCTCTAAACCAATGGCAATGGCAGCCAACATGGAACAACAAGGACCTCGGTCAAAGCGCGCTAACTGAGGCTCATGGAGACTACGCAGGAGACAAAATTAGCTCCTGGGAGACCTGGATCGGGAAATAGAGGCATTTTTTGATGTGCGATTAGCGCATATCGTGCATTGCTGGCTGAAAAACCTCAAATTGGAGAAGCACCAAGCGCTCAGTCGCGTGGGAGTCGGGAAAACTGTGGACAAAAGGCTAAAGGACAAGGCGAGACCCATGCTCTGAAAACCGACAGTATTGATCAGGGACACCCTCAAATGGTAAGTAGAATTGGTTAAAATGGAGTGATCCCACTCAACGGTCAAAGCATGGCAAGTGGAGGAGAAATAAAACTGCCACTCATCGCGTGCTAATAGTCGCGCTAGTCAACCACGCAAGACAAATGAACAGCGTTGGATCTGGGAGCTATAGATCTAACAGCTGAGATCGCACCCACTAGAGAAGCTGGATTTAATGAGGGATTAATTCATGATATGAAATAATTTGAAGTCTGGATTGACCGCCATGGTGGCAAAAGACTCATTCCATGACGTAACTGAAGAAATGAACCAATGACGCATGCTAGCGTAGTTCGTGAGAGGACAAGTGGCCACTCCCTGTGAGCCTGATGATGACACTGAGTTGGGAACTCCAAGAGAATATGTAACAAGAAATCTAACGAGAAGTGGAAGAGGAATCGAACAACCGTGGGTACGAATGGCCTTAAAGACATGTATAAGAAAGACACCAAAACCCCAAGAGGAGGAGAAAACATAGAAAGGAAGAACAAAGAGAAGAAAGACAATGAAGCAACAATGAAACAGAAGACAGAGGGCCGAGCTGACCGAAGGTAGCATCGAGCACCAAAGAGCTTGAGGAATTCAAGCCATCCTAAAAAGGATCTGTTCGGACTAAGCACCACATTGGGTTGTCTCCATTATAGACTAGAAGGTCACAAAGCTGGTAAGGAAAAGAGTCTATGTACTCTAGTGGCTTGGGGCATCCAAGAAGCACCCTACCAAGCAAATTCCATTTCAGGAGACTCACATTCAGCTCCTTCATTGTAATTCTCTACTATAAGACACAGTAAAAGAAGGCCACCACTGAGAGCTGGACCGGAGATGTAGCCTTGGGGGATACTGTGAACTCCTTATTAATTTCTTGTGTTCTTGTCTTTGTTTACTGTAGTTCTCTGTTGTTTCCCATTTTAAGTGTCTGTGTATTTGCAATCTGATCGATCCATTACTTAAATAACATAGACACACACACACACTAGCACATGAGTCTATAAGACCTTCGTTTATTAAATCTTTAATTGAGGTCACTCCTAGGTTGATTATCAGATCAAGTGGTATCAGAGCTCTAGGCTGTAAGATTAGACAAGCTTGTGTTGGTTTAGTTGTTGAATGCTCACTAGATCAAAGCTCAAATTAGGAGAAGGAGAGCTGGTTGAAACTAATCCTGAAATTGGGAGAGTCTATCCTCGGAAGACGATGTCAGAGGAAGGTTCTATGGGGCCAAACCCTCAATTCATAGAGAGTTTTCTAGCTATAAAGTCTATGGTAAAATAAATGTATAGGGACTTTAGAAAGCATAAGGATGAAGATTCATTAGGTTCTAAACAAGATAAAGAAGAAGATGAGTCTCATTCCCATGACCACTCAAAAGGAAAAGGGAAAGAGGAAAGCTTTCTCACACCTCCTAACAGCCTTGTGAATAATAAGAAAGCATATTTGATCAAGCTATATGTTAATTTTGAATTTCCTATATATGATGGAGAGCTAAATGCTGAAAAATTGGACAACTGGATTAGACAAATTGATTTGTATTACAGAGTGCAAAACATCGACTCAGAGAAGAGAAAAATTCAACTGTCAAGCCTACGCCTAGGAGGCACTGCTTTGGTTTGGTGGGAAGGCGAACCCAAGCTGAAATGAGAAGACATGGGAAGACTATCTCTGTTTGGAGTGATTTTGTTTCTGCAATCAAGAAGTAGTTCTATGCATTGGCCTACATGCAACAAGCCATGATGAGTTGGCAAACTCTTCGGTAATTGAAAGGGAAAAGTGTGCAAGGGTACACTCAAGAATTTAGAAAGAGAGCATTGATTCTAGGGATCTCATTAGAATCACCAAAGATTCTTTTGAAGTACATTGGTGGTCAACACAGGTACATGAGACATACCATCCTCATGTTTACTCCCACTAGTATAGATGAGGTATCTATACAAGCTACTCATCTAGAACCTACAGGAAAGAATGGAAATCCAAAAGTTGGGGGACCATCCCAACCCACTGCAAGTAAGAGCAAGGAGAAAAGAAAGAAGAAGTGGAAAGCAGGGAAGGGTAACACTACACAGAAAAGCAAAGCTTCATGCACTCACTATAAAAAGGAGGGGCATGATGATGAGCACTGTTGGATTCTGCATCCAGAGCTAAGACCTAAGAAGTCTGAGGGCAAGAAGAAGAAGACTACTATAGCTATTGGGAAATATTTGGGGTCAAACTCGGGAAATGAAACAATCATTGCAGCCACATGTATAAAAGTTAAGAATTCTAAAGCATCTACTAGTAATTCTACTCAAACTATTATTGATGAATAACATGAGAGAAAAAGACATGAGATTTTCCATATTCGAGTTATTCCAAACATCAAAAGATTGATACTTTTTTTGATAGTGGCTCACAAGTAAATTTGATTTCTGAAGAAATTGTAAAGAAATTGGGATTAGCAACTACACCTCACAAGAAAACATACCCATTAGGATGGTTGAATGATAAAGCACAACTACAAGTGACTAGATAGTGTACACTCAAGTTTTCTTTTGGGTCAACATTTGTAGATGAGGTTGAGTTAGACATAATTCCTTTGGATATATGTGGAATTGTTTTAGGAAGTCCTTACTTGTATGATAGAAAAGCTATTTTCTCTAGAGCTAAGAATAAGTATCTACTTGTTAAATATGGAATCGAATACTTTGTGAGAGCTCACAAGCTCAAGAATAATTATACTCTCATAAATTCTGGGTAGATGAAAAGAATGATAAATTCATGCAAACAATTCTTACTAATGGTTGTAAAGGAAAAGAAACCTAATAAAGCCAATGTATTTGAGGGTTGTAATGCTAAGCAGCAAGCTGATATAGAAAACATTATTTCAGAGTATGATGTCCTATTTCAGGAACCTAAAGGTCTGCCACCCAAGAAAGAAATAGTATATGATATTATTTTGCAGCGAGATGTTCCATTGCCTAACATTGGAGTGTACAAGTTATCTACGTTAGAGAATATTGAAATCAAGAAGCAGGTGTAGGAGTTGCTCGAGAAGTGGTTCATTAGGCCTAGCACATCACCATGTGGGTCACTAATCGTTTTGGTGAGAAAAAAAGATGGCTCGTGGAGAATGTGCATTGACTACCGAGCACTGAATAAGATAACAATAAAAAATTGTTATCCCCTTCCTTGCATAGATGATCGTTTAGATCAATTAAAGGAAGCTATCTATTTCACCAAGCCAGATGTGCATAGTGGATACCATCAGGTCATATTTGCAGAGCAAGATGCATGGAAAACTACTTTCAAAACAAAACAAGGATTGTATGAGTGGCTAGTTATGCCTTTTGGCTTGACCAATGCCCCTGCTACTTTCATGAGATTAATGAATGATGTACTCAGGCCTTTTCTCGATGATTTCTTTATTGTGTATCTGCATGACATTCTGATTTTTAGGAAAAAGTAGGAAGAACACTTAAAGCATGTTAAGCAGACATTAGATGTATTGAAAAGAGAAAAACTTTATGTTAAATTCTCAAAATGTTAATTTGGCAGAACATCTCTAAATTATTTGGGTCATACAGTAGGGGATGGTGAATTGAAAATAGATCCCTCTAAAGTGGTAGTCATTGTAAACTGGCCTAAACCCAAGTCTGCTACAGAAGTGAGAAGCTTCTTAGGAGCAACACAATATTGGAGGAAGTTCATTTCTAATTTTTCCTCAATTGCAGCTTCCTTACATGCTTTGACAGGATTGAACAAGGTGTTTTAGTGGGGAGGAAAATATCAAAAAACCTTTGACACCTTGAAAGAAAATATTAGTACAACACCTATACTAGCATTTCCTAATCTACAAAGACTATTCGAGATCCAAACAGAGGCCAATGACTATACCATGGGAGCAGTGTTGACACAACACGGTAAACCCATATGTTATCATTATGAGACTTCTAATCCTACAGTAGTTAACTATCCTACATATGATAAAGAATTGTATGCCTTAGTTCAGAGTGTGAAAAAGTGGAAACGTTACTTAATGGGCAAAGAGACAATAATACATATTGATCATCAACCACTTTAATACCTACACTCCTAGACTAAGTTGCAGCAATGAAGACACTACAGATGGATGGGTTTTCTACAATAATTTCACTTAGTCATCAGATATAAAAAGGGCATACATAACAAAGTTGCAGACATGTTATCTAGACCCATTATAAATGCATCTACTATACTTAAGCATAATTCGGTACTACATGAAAGCTACATTGAACAATATGCTCAACATATAGACTTTAAAGATGTATATGCAACTTTGAGTCGAGGCAAGAGAGTAGAAGAACAGAATTATCATGTAAAGGACTGACTCTTATATCACTATGGAAAACTCTACATTCCACAAACAGAGAGAGTAAATATAATTAGAGATGCACATACTTCTCTGATAACAAGTCACTTTAGGGTAAGTGAAACAGTTGCATAGCTGCAAAGATTTTTTTATTGGCGGAAAATGAATGAGACAGTTTCTAGATATGTAAGAGGGTGTACTACGTGTGCTAAAAGCAAGCCCACCAATAGAAAACCAAGCTTGTACACTCCATTACCAGTTCCTTCTCACCCTTGGGAAAGCATTTCCATGGACTTTGTTGGAGGACTGCCCATATCTAGGAGAGGTCATGATTATCTGTACGTGGTTGTGGATAGGTTTAGCAAAATGTGTATTTTGATACCTTGTAATAAACAGATTACAACTAAACAAACTGCAAAACTGTTCTTTGAACATGTATGGGTTCATTTTGGATTACCCACTTCTATTGTATCTGATCGAGACACCTGATTTGTGGGGAAGTTTTGGTCCAGTCTGTGGGAGCTTATGGACACCCAACTGAAGAAAAGTACATCTTTTCATCCACAAACAGATGGCCAGACAGAAGTAGTTAACAGGATAGTGATCCAATTACTCAGGGGATATTGCAGCAAACATCCTAAGCTTTGGGATGAACACTTATGTTATGTGCAGCATGCTTACAACAGAGAAAAACACTCTTCTACAAAAAGATCTCCTTTTGAGACCTGTTTTGGTTTCATACCAAGGTCTCCTTTGGATTTTGTGTTTGGTAAAGATACCACAGCTGATGGACACAGTGATGTGGATAAGGAAACTAGGTTAATTGAACAGATCCAGGAGATCCACCAAGTAGTACAAGAACAACTGGAAAAGAGCCAATCCAAATACAAGACAAGGCATGAAAAGCATCGGATGGAGCATAGTTTTCAAGTTGGAGACTAGGTCTGGTTGTATATCAGTAAGGACAGGATGCAAGGTGAAGGTAAAAAGCTAAAGCCTATCAGGTATGGACCTTTTAGGATACTTGAGAAGATTGGTGAAAATGCTTTTCACCTTGATCTACCAACTTATATGCACATCTACTTAGTCATAAATGTAGATTGCTTGAGATTGTTTGAACCTTCAATGGTTGAGGATCCTGAATAGCAAATTCAATTGCCTTCTATTGATGACCTGCTACCCAAATATCTTAATGAATTGCAGGAAGACACAGTATTGGACTGGAAGGTGAGGACGACCCGTAGAGGAGATGTTGAGTACCTCAGAATTGGACTCAAAGGTTCAAATCCGAGTAATGAAAAGTGGATTGATATTGGGCAAGTGAGACATCAGTACCCTCACTTAGTCGATGCTTGAAACTTGAAAGAAAACCAAATTTTGCTGGTCCAAAATATTTTCAGTGGGAAGGTCGTGATCTAAATTGGATCCATAAAGAATGACTAATAGAGCCATGGTTGTACCAGGTCAGGACAGACTTCAAAGGATTTAAAACAGCGATCAAGAACACCTCTAAACCAGTGGCAATGGAAACCAGCATGGAACGATGAGGACCTCGGTCAAAGTGCATTGACCGAGGCCCATGGAGACTACGCGGGAGATAAAATTAGCCCCTGGGAGACCCGGATCGGGAAACAGAGGCGATTTTTGATGCGCGATTAACTCTTATCTAGGCGAAAAACCTCAAATTGGAGAAGCCTCGAGCGCTTGGTCACGTGGGAGCCAATAAAACTGTGGACAAAAGGCTAAAGGATAAGGCGAAACCTGCGCTCAGAAAACTGGCGGTATTGATCAGGGGCACCCTCAAATGGTAAGCAGAATTAGCAAAAATGGAGCGATCCCACTCAGTCGTTGACGCATGGCAAGTGGAGGAGAGAGAAAATAACTGCTCATCATGGGCTAACAGTCGAGCTAGTCAACCACATGGGACGAGCAAACGGTGTCAGATCTGGGGGCTCCAAATCTAATGGTTGAGATCACACCTGATGGAGAAGCTGGATTTAATGAGGGATTAAGCCGTGATATGAAAGAATCTGAAGTCCAGATTGATTGCCACAGTGGTAAAACACTCATTCCATGACATAACCAAAGAAATGAACCGACGACACAGGCTAGCACAGTTTGCAGGAGGACAAGTGGCCACTCTCTGTGAGCCTGATGATGATGCCCAACAAGGAACTCCAAGTGAAGTTGTAGCAGGCAATTTGACGGGAAGTGGAAGACGAATCGAATAGCCATGGGTGCGAATGGCCTTAAAGCCATGTACAGGAAAGACACTAGAACCCCAAGAGGAGGATGAAACAGAGAAGGGAAGAATAGAGAGAAGAAATACACTGAAGCAACAACGGAACATAAGATAGAGGGACAACATGACCGAAGGAGCATCGAGCACCAGAGAGCTTGAGGGATTCAAGCCATCCCAGAAAGGATCTGTCTAGACTGAGCATCACATTGGGCTCTCCCCATTATAGACCAGAAGGTCACAAAGTTGGCAAGGAAAAGATTCTGTGTACTCTAGTGGCTTGGGGCATCCAAGAACCACCCTGCCAAGCAAATTCTATTTCAGGAGACTCACATTGAGCTCCTTCATAGTAATTCTCTACTAAAAGACACAACAAAAGAAGGCCACCACTGAGAGCTAGACCGAAGACGTAGCCCTAGGGGATAGGGTGAACTCCTTATTAATTTCTTGTGTTGTTGTCTTTGCTTACTGTATTTCTCTGTTGTTTTCCATTTTAAGTGTCTATGTATTTGCAATTTGATCGATCCATTACTTAAATAACATAGACACACACACAACAACACATGAGTCTGTAATTCCTTCGATTATTAAATCTTTAACTCAAGTGACTCCTAGGGTGATTATCAGATCAATGGAGGAGGAGAAAAGCTGCAAGTTTCGAGCAGATCCACTTGTAGAACAAGTAGTTATGGCTATTCAAGTGGAGGGGTAGCAACACGACGAACGAATCGCACCAATGCAGAGGGATAAGAAGAGAATGGAAGAAGAAGAGAAGGAGTTGCATAAGATGAGGGAGTAACTCCAGAAAGAACAAGAGTTGTGCCAACAACAGAAGAAGGTGTAATAGTAACAAATTCATCAAGGGGCGCATCAGATGCAGATAGATGAAGCAATGATCATACAAGTAGTTGATTCATCTAAACAACTGGCATCAAGTGAGCAAGGTGAACCATCACAGGGGAAAGACTTTTTTCATGAGATAGAATAGGTGCTTGAATAGTTGGATGCAAACATGGAGTAGTAGGATTTGGAGCAGGATATCGACTTCATGCCTCATAGAAAAGAGGTCTACTTACCCGCTTCATTGCATCTTCGTGATGAGAAAGTCTCAAATGACCAAGCAGGCACTGAGATACTTGGTGGTTAGTTGAAAGTAGAGATGCACAACATCCCCTTTGACGAATCTCATCACATATTTGTGCAATATCAGATAGTTTCTTACTCTAAAGGACCAAACATCCCCTACGCAAGTTGAATAATAAGTGATCGTGACTAATGGGTACAAGCATCCAGCTTCTTTGGACAATGAAACTAGAGTGTATTGCCAAGCCACTAGCTCAAGTGTTCATTTCCTCATAGTTTAGAATGAGCAAATGGTGAAGGAACTATAGGTGGCCAAGCATGGAGGAGACTTGGTGACAATGTCCACTCAAGCTGAACTGAAGAAGGCAATAATAGATGAATTATTGTCCTTGGATATAGTTATGCAATCATTTTACTCCAAGTTTGGTATCGTGCTCCAAACAGTCATCCATCACCATGGATGGCAGCAAGGATGTGCAAGAAGAGCATGCATCTTGAAGAACATACATGTTGATGTTGATAACATGCAAGCATGGCTGAGGAATTACAAGGGAGCCCTACTTCACTTGCCAAAGATAATGAAGGCCAATGTGATCGAGCTGCAAGCATGTATCTGGAGTCAGATCCGGAACTATGAATACCTACTGCAACTCATCACTAGCATACAAGCTTCCCATGCACGAGCATTCAAAAGCATGGATGTTATAGTGCACACTCATGCAATCCCATCACTTGGGACTCTCACCCAGGTAATGACAAAGAAGGAGGTTCGACAAGAGCTTGACTTGTACTTCGACGACTTAATGTGCACCACCATCTACCTGGACTTGCCTATCAGTGAAGACATCATGCGCATGTATGTTACCGGTCCGACCACATTGAAGACAATGATGTGCATGCTCAAAGACGAGTTGGACAGAGGACCCCGAGTAGTGTACGTAGATGCTATGGAGGAAAGGTTCAAGTTTCAGATGGATGTCACAGTAAAACACACAGACACTATCAAGGACCACTAATCTTGGCATCAATATGTCACTATTGATCATCATGAGGATGTTAAGCAGTTGGACTTCTATGGTTGTCTAAGTCTGAATGATATCCAATTTGGCTTGTCAGAGCCATTTTTCACATGGGTACATGTGCATTGTAATGTTGAGTCATGTCGAGTGTAAGTTAAGTCTCAATAGTGGATGTAACAGTCATAGAGTACGTGAAGAGTCATGAGGGTAGTTGAATGGTCACAAAGGGGAATGTCAATGGTCACCCACCCTTTGCTATAAATATTCCCTCATAACTCATTCTATAGGCTTTTGGTTAGCCAATCTTCTTCTAAGACTATCTTGAAGAAGGATTGGACAGTATTGTGATGTGCCTTGGCTTCTCCACTCCATAGAGCTAGTACATCTCTTTGTAGGAGTAGGTGGATGTGGCTGTAATGTTCGACTATTGGGGCTAGCAGGTTTACATGGATGTATTGCATGATTGAGACCTACACTTATTTATATAATAAGAGCCAGAACATTTTCATGCATATGTTGTTATTGTAGTTGGACTGCTCTGGTTGCTTTAATGATATATGTTGTTTAAATTACATACTTGTGTATGAACTGATTCACATGCAATTATATGAATATTTTTGTTAATGTGTTGTATATGTTGTTAATGTTGTCACTGTCCATGTCGACTGCTCTGCTGGACATCAGACGGACCTTTCACATGAACCTTGCTGTAATAATCATCGCACTCGTCTTGGACTGATCCATGAGTTTTGTATGTGTTTTCTTACCTTATATGATGTGACTACCACATTCGAGTGGAATGCTCCGCCAAAAGTTGTGCATGTCCTTTTGTGTTGTATGTTCTTAGATGAGTGGGGACTAATCCCTTTCAACCTAGAATTCACCTTCACCTTCTTCTCCCTTCGAAGTGTTAGAACCTCTCATACACCTTTCTTGACTCACTACATTAGTCACACCCTTGCTACCAACAGACTTATCTTATTTTCCTTTGTGTGACATCATGATCAGGGCATTAACTAATAACCCACTATTGGGACTCCTACACGAAACACTCTGATGCCTAATTGGGACTTCTTACCGGGGAGATCCTCTTGACATATTGGCAGGTCTAGCACCATCAACAAAATTCAAAAACAAAATATTTCCCTAGTAAATATTGATTGTAGAACTCAAAATATATTTCCTATGGGTGTAAATGAAGTAGAAGCTATTAGGTTGAATTTCCACCAAAAATTTGTATATATACCTAGGTGTAAATAATCTATTTGAAGATCTAGCTCCCAGGAAAACCTACACCAGATCCTAACCAACCTAAAGTTGTAAATAATCCTACGAAGCTAATTAGGAAAAATAATTTTACAGAAATTCAAGTAATCAATAATGTTGTGCCAAGATATAATTCTCTCCCATAAAGTTTTATAACAATTGAGGATATTGAAATTGATTTACCCTTTGAGCATAGTCTTTTTAGAAATATTTATCCCCGAGACAATATTTGATGAATCCATTTTGAAACCTCATATCTCAGCACATAGGCCTGTCATTTTAGATTCGGATAAAGATGTTGTACAACAGTTTGAAAAACTTGAATATCTGGTAACACAACTGAATGAGGCTGCTCAGAAACCATTTATAAGTCAACGAGCTACCATTGTAATTTCACTTTTTTCCACTATTCCCATTTCATCTCTAACCCAGAACCTTTTTATACCAACTCATCAAGTCACAGTTTCACCTCCTTTACCATCCCTAACATTAAGCAAAACTACAATTTCTTCCTCTCGTATTCCAGTCATGGGCTCGTTATGCCCCTTTGGCCATATAAGTCCCTTTTAATGTCGTGTCATAGAATTATGCACAATGCATACCCCAATTTTATGGCACTAGGCCTATCACATCACAATAACACATCGAAAAATTGAATGAATTCATGGACTTAGAAGAAGTTGATGATGATGTTGTGAGAATGAGGCTCTTTGCACAAAGTTTCACAGGGGAAGTTCAAAAAATGATACAAAAGGTTACCAACAGGAAGTATAACAGATCTATAAGAGTTTCACTGGAACTTCCTTTCAAGATCGGAAGTGAAAAATAATCCCCTTCAAATCCTTGCAGAATGTGAAAGTTTAAGGAGAGCTCCAGTTGAAACAGTTCAAGATTATTGCATTAGATTTAACAATATCTATTATTCTATTCTAGCAACAATAAAACCTCCACCAATACTAGCATTAATTTGATTTTCAGATGGATTTGATGTTGATATGGCCTATCAATTGAGAGAAATAAATCCAGATACTCTGGAGGAAATTAAAACAAATTTTGTTAGTGTAGAGGAAAATTTGTCAGCCAAAAGAGAAAAATTAAAAGTTGAAAGAAGAGTGATCATTAAAGAAGAACCTTCATCAGATGAAAATCTATACACTTTAGTGAAAAATATGAAAAGGATGATGGAAAGAATGAATTTGGTAGATAGAGCTCCACCAAGAGAACCATAAGGGGGTCCTCAGATAAGGAATCCAAATTTTAGAAGGAAATAGCCCCAAATTAAACAAAGAGAGCAAAGAAATTTAGAAAATCAAGAAAAAAATAGACCTCCTTTACTGAACAAATATGCAGAGGAAGAACATGAGGTAGTAGATAAATCAGAAGACAATCATATTAATATTTTTGGTGAAGGGGAAATAGACAATTTGTTTTTACCAAAGAGGAACAAGATCTGTTCTTGCTAACACAACAAGATGTTACGCCTATGGATTCAAAGGATTACAAAAAGGGTTATCAAAATGCTATTATGGAAGTACACAAACATTATAATATGAGAAATAATAAAGTTGTAGCAAATCCTCCTAAAAAGTGCCAAACAGATGCACCTTCTACAAGTCAAACAAGGGTTGATCCTCCAAAAGGAACCCCTCAAAAACAAGATACAACTCGAAAAGTGGTAAAAAATCCTCAGCCTTCTTTCAACATTGAAAATGAGTTGTCAAAGGTTATAATTTCTATCCTTTTGCTGAATTGGTGAAAAAGGATATGTATAAAAGTCAAGTTGTAAAATAACTAAAAATTGAAGAGGGAACAAATACTGTGAACTTAAGTGATGACCAACCTAAATTGTTATTAAGACCTAAATTTGAAGGAAAGCCACAACATGGCAATGTTCCACCATTTTATGTTAGTATTAACATTCCTAATTTCATTTGACACAATGTGATGCTATATTTTGGTGCGTCACATAATCTCATGCCCAGAGTGATTATGGAGAAACTTGGATTGGATATAACTAGGCCATATAAAGAACTTTTCTCCTTTAATTCAAGGAGAGTAAGATGCTTATGTTTAATTAAGGATTTATGTGTAACCGTTTCTCAAATATGAGTAAAAAGTGTAGTCATGGATATTTTTGTAGCTGATATACATCCTAAACATGGAATTCTCTTGTTAAGATCTTGGGGATGAAAGTTGAAGGGTACCTTGCAGGTGGGCATGACATATGCAACTATTCCTGTCTTTGGGCAGCAAAGGAGGTTATATAAGGAGACTCTGATGAATATATGGTAAGTAGCAAGGAAAAGCTCAATAATTACCCACTGTATTATGTACATTCATATATGGATTCAAGCATTTTTCAACCAAAATTTTGAAAATCCCACCTTGAACTTGAATATCTAGACTAAAATCTTGAAAGTAGAAATTAAGTCATATAGAGATATCCCTCTCTAAAGCTCTAAAGTCTAGATCCCAAGTTTAAAAGTGGTTTGTGGTTACCTTTGTAGTTTTCTTCCTCAACATAGGAAAATTACAAAGTGCTAACCTTCTAGCAACCATAGTGGGGAACAATCTATTGTAGCAGCTACAAGCACCCTCCAAATTTTGCCTTAACCTATTTTGGAGCCCCCCTACCAACCATACACAACACTTTCTCTTGCTTCATCAAGTACTCAAGATTCAGTGTTTTTCTCGCACAAAGGCAGCCTATCGATCACAGTTGATCCATTCCCCTCATAGGCTACTCACCCAAACTTGTTGCAGTTGCAGGCTAAACAACTTCCCCTTGAAAATTGCTCATTTTGGGAGGGAAACTAGCCTTCCCTCTAGGAATTGTGCAATCCTCTCTAACAACATGCTCGGCTTTAGGACTACGCAATTCTTCTAGCCAACACTCCCAGTAGAATTTGTGCAAATTTTCCAAGTAGCAGGCTATTCAGCTTAGGATTTGTGCAAATCTGGGTATAATTTAGCTTCTCTGCCCAGAAATTGTGCAAATCTCTTGGGCAGTCATCCCAGCTTCTAGCTAGGAATGTACATTTTTCCCAGGCAATTGAGCACTTGCATGCATGGACAGTCTGGTTGACCAATTCCACTCGAGATCGAGGAAACTTGACTTGCATGCATGCATGAATTGATCTTCCCAAAATAGCAAGAGACAAAATGCAAAAGACATCCCATGATTCAAGGAGCTATTTTTAGTAGTCGGGGGTTACATGCAAAGTTGTTTTAGAAGTTTCCCTCCAAGTGTCGTTTTTCCTAGATTTATGGCATGCGCATCTTGGGACTAAAATTATTTGTTTTACGCATCAAATATCATTCATTTACATCAATCTTGGATCTCTAACATCCAATAACACATCCAGGACTCTTTGACACATTTGGCTCATCTATTCATGGGTAAGTGGCTTCAACTTGTATTTTTTAGCAATTCTGTCACTTTTTGTGTATTCGCTTGTGTGAGTGTTGTTTACTTTATTTATTTGAATTTCTAATATTGTTTACATGTATTTTAGCTTGTCCTATCTCTGTTTCAGTTTTCTTTGCTATCTCACTACTGTTGCATGCATGGAACTATTTGACACGGACATTCACCCAACCTGCGAACTGCTTCACCCACATGCATGTTCTTTTGTTGGCTAAATCTTTCATTCATGTTTTACATACACTTTCAATCACCTTTGCTATCACTTAGTGTCACCATGCATATACTATCTTAGTTTCTTTCAGTTGCCCATCAACAAGTCGGGGAAACATTGCCCCAGACTCTGCCTTCACCAAGGTTGCATTGTACGATATGGGGAAGGAAGGCTCACCTTCCTCCGCAGAACTATGCATTATTTCCCAACACTGGCCTCCAGGATGTTTTTGCACATTTCTAGAGGAAAATGGCTCCTTGGCCCAAGAAATTGTGCAAATATGTCCCTCGGCCAACAGTCCTTCCCAGCTGGAATTATGCATTGCACAATCCCAACAACCAGTTACTTGATTGGATTGCACATTTTTCTTATCCACCATCCAGTCCTACCTCCCAAACAACCCAGACTGCCTTTTGCACAATTCTTGTAGCCAGTCACTTAACCTCCCAGTAAAAATTTGCGCAATCTTGCTCATTTGTTTCCTAGGTATGTGTTGTGTCCTTCCTCAAATTTTCTTTGCTTTCACTGACATATTTCTTGCCATGCATGCTGCTTGTTTCTAGATATTTTAGGTTTTCATCTGTCTCAATGGCTTCCATGAGAATAGGATCACGGGGCACTGATGGAGTTGTAGCCAGAGCAACAATTGAGCAAGTGTCCTCTAGTATGTCAATCTATGAAGATACGAAGTTGTATCTAGACAAGGACATCAAATTGAAGTCGAAAGAGGCCAATGAAGCATTTGTAGGCACTTTTGTGGAAGACCTCAAAGACCTTCAGGTGTATGTGAATATTCATAAGTCCGGCTTGTACTGGATTGCATGCAGATACCCTGCATTCCCAAGCATGGACATGATTCATTGGATCGTCTCTCACACTGACCCCGAGACGATGACCTTGAACAATCTCAGTGGGATGAAGCTTGCAACCTCTTGGGTATGAGATTACGATGAGATGTATCAGGTGTCTGAGCCCATGACTATTATGACTAGTCCATTCATCTTGCCCAACAATAGAGCTCACTCCAGAGACATTCTAAAGGATTGGGTAAAGGACCAAGCTCACTTCAGGATGACACCCAACCAGATCTACAAGACAAAGATATTGAGGAAGGCATACCAATACTTGGTCATACTCACATGTTGATTGTGTAGCCAAGCAAGTAGAGACTATTGTGAACACGTATTTCAAGTTTTCCGATTGGAGCTTCAAAGGAGTGATCATACAGTTGTCTGTCCATTTTGTCACCCGAGTGTACGGGTTGACATTCAAACAGGATTCATTCTGCATGTCAGAGGAAGCGATGAAGGCATTACTACGCATCGTAGATTAGTTTACCTCACCATCTGGCATGTTCATCCAAGTGTTCAATGCGAAGAAGTCTTTGCATTTCCTTCCAAAGTTTTCCTTGGACGTGCTTGTCATGTAGGAAGTAACGTACCACATCTCGGCAGGATTGACAGCTAGACTGCAACAGAAGAAGAAGGCACCTTTTCCTTCTCTTCCATTGTGGATTGAGTTATATGAGATCCAAAGTATTAAGCAAGCAAATGTCGAAGCAGAACAGATCAGGAAGTATCCTTTCAACCTCCAAAGCTTCAACTCGTATGACCCACATTGCATTGTGAAGGTTAATTGTTCGAGAGTTCAGTTCAACTAGATCTATGGGGCATCTCATTGGGCCGACAAGGACTCATGGAGGTACTACTACAATTCCTGTAGACCAAATGAACAGGTCAGCTTTGCCGTAGAGTGGTTAGAAAAGAAGCATGAATTAGCATCATGAAGAGCACCAACAATAGTAGTAGTAGTAACAGCAGCAGAGGTAGCAGAGCCAAGCATACCTGTGCACGACAAAGGGAAGAGGAATATTGTTGACCACATGTAGGAGGAGTGAAGCTACAAGTTTTGAGCATATCCACTTGTAGAAAAAGAAGCTATAGTTATTCAAGTGAAGAGGCAGCAGTGCAACAAGAGAATCACGTGAAGGCAGAGGGATAAGAAGAGAATGGAAGAGGAAGAGAAGGAGTTGCATGAGCTGATTGAGCAACTCCGAAAAGAACAAGAGTTGTGCCAATGGGAGAAGGAAGCACAACAACAACAGATTCAGCAGGGGGTGCATGATGTGCAAATAGACAAAGCAGCTCCCATACAAGTAGTTGATTCATCTGAACATATGGCATCAGGGGAACAAGGTGAACCATTGTAGGGGCAAGAATTTTCTTAGGAGATAGAACAGGCACTTGAACAATTGGATGCAGGCATGGAGCAATAGGAGTTGGAGCAGGATAATGACCTCATGCATCACCATAAAGAGGTTAACTCACCCACTTCATTGCATCGTGATGATGATAAAGTCTCAAATGACCAAGGAGGCACTGAGATCCTCGGTGGTTAGCTGGAAGCAAAGATGAACAACATCTCTTTTGATGAATCTCATCACAGAATTGTGCAGTCTCAGGGAGTAGTGACTCAGGAGGACCAAACATCCCCTGCACAAGTTGAAGAACAAGTGATCGTGACTGATGTGCACAAGAATTCAGTTGCTTTGGCTGATGCAACTAGAGTGTATGCCGAAGCCACTAGCTTAAGTGTTTCATTCCTCATAGCTGAGAATGAGTGAATGGTGAAGGAACTATAGGTGGCAAAGCAAGGAGGAGACTTGGTGACAATTTTTGCTCAAGTGGAACTGAAGAAGGAAATACTAGATGAAGTATTGTCCTTGGATATTGTTATGTGAGCATTATACTCCAAGTTTGGTACCGTGCACCAAACAGTCGTCAATCTTCATGGATGGAAGCAATGATGTGCGAGAAGAGCACGCACCTTGAATAACATACATGGTTTTTATAAGGAGAGCTTCTGCGTGAATCACATAAGAAAGATTTCTGCCAACGCGTTTCGAACCAACCAATGTGGTTCATCGTCAGGACAAGTTGAAGATACAGATCTAGCTCAGCGTTATAAATAGTCCAGGCAGAGACTCCAACGGCTAAAAAACACTAACGGCTACTTAATCACTCAAGAACCCCAGTAAAGGATCCTGTCGCCCCCAAAGACATGAAAGGAGTCTATTTGATTCCTTGCTCTTGTGGGACCCCTTATATAGGTGAAACAGGGCGCTCCATCCAGCAGAGAATTGGTGAGCATGCAGCGGACCTGAGGCATGGTAGAATAAAGTCCTCAGCTCTAGCAGAGCATGTGGAAAAAACTAAGCATCATGTCTGCATTGAAGATGCCAAAGTCATCGCCAGGGTGGACCGGTTTCATCATCGCAAGTTAAGGGAAGCTATCGAAATTGAGCGTAGACCCATCAATCTCAACAGAGATGATGGGTGGAAGGTTAGTAGAAATTGGATCCCCGCGTTGTCTTCTTAAGTTTTCTTCCCCCCCCTCGGTTCTTCCAGGTTCCTTCTTAGGGTGGGTGTGTTTTTGTTCTTGTGAGTCTGACTTTCGCTCTTTGATGGCTGCTTTGTCCTCCTTTTGTAGCAGTATCTCATTTTTATTAAAATTGAGCATAAATTATTCATTAATTATTTCTTATATTATTTAAAGCAAATAACATAACATTTAATTTATAGCTCCTTTATTAATATGAAATATCTCCCTCCTCATTTCATTTTTAATCTCATTTAATATTAGATTAATTAATATAACCATAACATAGTATGGATATTTAGGGCTTTTATTGACTAATTTAAATATATTAATTAATTAATAATATTATTATTTTCAGTAATAATTAACTTATATATAATACCAAATTAATCTGTGATTACCCTAATTTAACTTTTAATAATACGCATAACCTCGAGTTTCTATTTAGGGCTTTTATTGGACTAATTTAAAATATATTAATTAACTTTAATAATAGTTATTATTTTCAGTAAAAATTAAATTTATATATAATACAAATTATTAATACATATTATTATTTTCAGTAAAAATTAATTTATATATAATACCAAATTAATCTGTGATTACCCTAATTTAACTTTTAATATCAATACATATAACCCCTCGTAGTTTCTATTTATGACATTTATATATTAATATAAATTAATTATATAATTATTTTTATAGTATTGATTATATATATT
>APFE031503978.1:0-12883 GCA_000404065.3 Pinus taeda | reverse complement strand
CAAGCAACTCATCTGTGCCTACAACCATTAACATATCATCAGAATATAGATAGCCATATATAGCAGGTTTCAAAATCGATTAGAATTTCAAAGAAAAATAATATAAATTTTCATCAAAACCAGGTGTCGTCAACTCGTTATGTGCGAGTGCCTCTGGTGGTTTTCCTGCCATACTCAATAATAATCAGTAACCAGGTTTTTCAGTGTTAGTCATTGTCATAATAGCATTAATTACCATCACTTGGTCATTCACATCACCGTTCATTGTGAACCAGAACTAATGTAAGTAGCTAACATAAGGGATACCTCCATCATGGCTAGCATCATCATAATCTTAGTGGAACCATACATATAGATCAAGGCTATCATCACTATAACATCAATCGAAACATGTCTATCCTATACTACTATCACCATCATGATATCAATAGAAAATACACATAACCATTAATTATATCGTAATCATAATATTAATAGAGAACATACATAACCATCACATTCGTTGATAATAGAGTCACATTTCTGGATCCTCGGCCTGAGTTACTCATAGACTAAAGTATGCAAGATAATGTCATATTAGAGTCAGGAAACAGGGGTGGGCACTACACACACCCCCT
Organism: Pinus taeda; assembly: GCA_000404065.3. Classification (NCBI taxonomy): domain Eukaryota; kingdom Viridiplantae; phylum Streptophyta; class Pinopsida; order Pinales; family Pinaceae; genus Pinus; species Pinus taeda. The sequence continues at coordinate 12,266 of APFE031503978.1, read as the reverse complement.
CTTAATAATGGACTTCGTCCCGAAGTCCTTAGAACATAAAGGAGAGACGACATCACATAATCTTAGGAACTCTTCCTAAAACTCTTGCCAACCTTCTGGTGGGCAGGTTATAATTTTCCTAAGGTATCTATACCATGAATTCCGTTATAACTAAAGGACTATACCTGGGGAACAAAACAAGAAGGCTCAATTCCGCTAATAACATTCTACAGCTAGCAGAGGATTTTCCCAGCGGGGTTCCTTGGAAAATTTACTATGTTATTGCATGTGAACGCGTTTTTATTTCTGTTTCAAATTACATAGAGAAATTTTGTGTCTTGGTGCAATGAACTTGTTTTCAAGCTTAACATCATAGCAGTTGTAGAACTTCAAGGAAATTCTACATTCTTGACTCTTTACTATGCCCACACTAACATGTGAGTATTCCTCAAGAGATCATAGCCATCTGCATCATATATTAAGAAATTATAGCCATATATATCATATACAGTAAATGTTTGTTGCACAGGAAAAGAAATTCATATCAAAGTAAACAAAATGAAAAGAAGCAGAATATGGAAGAATTTAACTAAATGGACATGTTGTGTAGGCAATGAGAGAAAGAAGGGATACTTAAGGGAATGGATATGCACATGGAGCCTAGAATAGCCATAATAATCTTCCAAGCCACATAAAGTTGTTATTAGTGGCATCCAGTTTACTGAGTTTCTCTCTGAATTTGGGAATTTTGTGGATATGACTAATATTGACAATAGGCTATAATGGTGGACCAATTGTGTTACCAATATAAAGAACTCATCTGCTATAAAAAAATAAGAATATTTATTGAAATATACACAGAATAGTATGTGAATCAAGACTTTACCTCTCTAGTTTTTGGTAAAAGCTTCTTCTACAATCACAGGGATTCCTTTTAAAATTAAAGGGGAGAATGGGGCTTCTCCAAGTTGTATATTGCAATTTGCAACCATAGGACTCTCGTGTTATGACTGTGAAAACAATAGATATCAAATGTTTATTTATGTTATGTTTGAGGATCGGGAAAACCAATCCCCCTCTTTATATTTGTACTCTTTTTTTTTTTTTTTTAAGAGGTAAATTTTGTTTATTGCACTCAAATCCATCCCTACTTAGCTTCCACTCTCTCCACCCTAATCTAATCTGTTGTTCCCCCACACACATATACTTGTATTCAACTCTTTCAATATATATGTATACATCCACTTCCCTATTTGTTAAAGACTTGGTATGGGCTTTTTCCAAAAGCTTACCTATTCCAAAAACCTTAAATACTTTCAGCTTTGCATTAATTTTAAACAATGGAAACAAACCCAACAAGAGTGGATGAAGGTACTTATTTTGAAAAATAAAAAAATACTCAAAGAAAAATGTCAAGGAGTCTTTCAAGAAAATTGTTCGCATGCAAACAGTGGTGGATTTCACCAAAACATATATATACACACCCGCTAAAAAGCATTGCAATGTTAATTATTGCCCAATATAGTAAATACAATTTCATAACTTCAATTAATTTCAATATAGAAAAGTCCTAATTCAAGCATTTATTTATTTTTTATTTTTTTTTTTTTTTTGCATCTAGAGAGGTTTTTGACCCAAATTACATATGAAGAAAAAAAATCATTTTTATTTACAATAGGTCCAAATAGAACTTTTACTCTTTGACTCAGCAAATCCTAGAAACAGGGAGAACATGGTTATCTAATAAAATAATGATAATAATAAATATGTTTCTTCTTTTTCATTTACATAAAATATACAATGATATAAGTACCAAGATCATTATGAATACTGACCCTAGATATATTTTCTAGCATCTCTTGGCTTCGGTTTATTTTGTTTTGTTTGGCCAGGCCAGCTACACAAGATCAATAGACATTGTATAATTCCCTTCAAGAAACACCAAAGATCAACCTCCTCCTACATCCTCTGAACTCCGCACTTCCAAAACTTTGCAACACCTTCTAACCAATGACACTCCCTAGATTGGCCATTCCTATAACCCTTGAAACACACCTCAGCAAAATCAAATCAATGGAGAATAAATCATATCAGAAACCTATCTCAAGGATAGATCTCCTCTCTAATCACTTGAGCACTAAGAGTATCACACCTTATAACCTCTCACAAGTGCAGCTCACTTTAGTCGTTGAAGATTCTTGGGCATCACACTCATTAAAACCCTCTGACAAAGGCGATAACCCTATCCAAACATGGATTCTTGGAGGATTTCAGCAAACACGCTCTCATACCATGATAATCTTAGATCATGGTTACCAAATTCTGCACTCAAAAAAACAAATCCTAAACATGAGAAAACTTAAAATGGATAACCCCTATCAAAAACTGTAAAAATTGAATGCTAAATTATGCTAATTTGTCCCACTGAAAATGCAACAGCAAGTACACATCTCAACTTTCAATTTGTTTTTATGTTTGATTAACTAAAAAATTACAGTGCTTATAGATCAAAACTCAATCTCTTTCACTAGGGCATATAAAAAAAAAAATAGGACCTACCATCTTTTATAGAATAAGAAGGCCAGGGTTTACAAGGCAACATACTAACTCTAGGCACTCGGGACAGAGTGCCAAACTTGGGCAAGTGCATGCTTTGGACTCCTAGATGATTATGCCTGAACTAGAATAGGACAAACCCTCATTCAGTGCACCTCCCTCTAATTTAGGAACCTGTGACTTATGTAAGAATGGAATCACTACATGACTCATGTATACTTTTTCTAAAAATTTAAGGCAAACTGAAATTAAAAAGCTACTTGCTAATTCTGAATTGAAAAGTAAATCAAGAACAACAAACTCTGCAAATATACTAACATTGGCACATGCATACACCCTTTAACTCTCTACACAAGCCTCCTCTGTTCTGCACAAAACCTGAGGTGTGATGGATCCGCTGAAGTGTGCCACTGCTGTATAGATCTGCCATCATTTTTGCACCATGCTGGAGGAGAATGCAGACTGAGCAACAGGGAAACTCTAACATAGACACCTTCATACATTGGAGTGGTTGAACATACCATTAGCACCCAACTAATCACAAGAGGAAGAAAAACTAGGAAAGAAGCAAGCTGACAGGGAAGCTAAGCAGAAGAAGGCGTTGGGGTCCCAGTGTTCACTAGCCAAGTGCCACTTTTCTTGTGAGGCTTTGCATCTTCAGTATCTTTTTCCAATGCATATTTCTAAGTAATCAATTTCTAAAACTGTGCCATATTCATGACAGTCAAAGAATGAAGTTTGGGAAGAGAATGTTAATTTTCTCCCAGCTTGGCTTGCAGAAAGGGGAAAACGAGGGATCGCCTCAACTCAGCCTTCTTGTATTAGCTGTACAGATATGGCCGCAATGCCCAATCTTTTTTGAGTTCAAAGATAACCATTATTATTTTAAATAAAAAAAAAGTCCCTTAGAACTCAAGACGTTATAAGCACTATAAGAGCTAATGATTGCCAGTAAAACATGCTATGACAGAAGGTTACGGATCTTGCTATGAATATTTTGGACCAAGGTTTGCTACGAACCAGTTTTTTTTTTAAATTTGACTCCCTGCATTTAAGATTGTCATTGCTTAAAGAGAATCTCATTGGCAAAAATTAAAATATTACTTTTAAGATTTGAACCCTCATATGCTCAATTATCTAGCTTCATTTCCTCTTCAGTAATGATGAAAGTAGCACTGCGCTGCATAATACTAGAAATAAACAGCTTGGAAGTTGGAACGTTGCTTAAAATTGAAGACAAGGCAATTGATTCAACTTGGCATATTCAGTTACCCAAAAATACAATTAAAATGCATTATGAATCCAAAAGCACCCAAAAGTGGCCAGTCTTTCTGAACCTCACTACGTTTATAGAAACGAGATTTAATTAAACAAATCTCATGGAACTGATTTAAACCATGTAAAAATAAATTGATGGACAATAACCTAGTCCAAATTTCATTCAGGGAATGCGTTTTTTATTTTTATTTTAAGGTAAACAGATAATAAGGGCTTGCATATCATTGACAGTCAAATTGTCAATATAACATTGTTTTGTTGAAGACCTTTTTTTTTTATTTCCATTTGTTGATATTCAACTAACAGCAATTAAAATTGCCAAAAATTGTGCCACTATTCTTAGAACTATGCATGCCTCTTCATCAAGATGCACGAGTTCATCCTCCCTAATATCATGTCAGAGAATTCATATCTGTCTTGATGTGGCCACGGTATCGCAAGATATACATGAATACAAATAGCCTAGTTATGTTCAGAACATCATCACAAGAAACAATATTCTGCTGAATGCAGGATTGAAGGCCAATATAACAAAATTCAACATGGGGACCAAGAATAAACTTTCACGCAGCCTTGCCCACATAGCTTCTAAATACCTTTCTCATGGGCTAGTGACTGCACATCACATCACCAGGAATCTACTGCACAGGTTTTTTTTTTTGTTTACACCTGAAAATTGCCGTAACATCTGAGCTAGAATGTATAATCAAAATTGACTGTTCAAGTAGTACTATGTGGCAGCAAGCCCTACAACTCCTATCACAAAACTATCATTACCCCGCTAGTGTTGTGCACAAAGGAAATTTAGCAGATGTAATTTACCTACTCCAGTGATTGTTTGGAAGTGCATGAATAGCAATTACCAACTAAAATGACAACTCCTTCATGAAGATTATATTTGGACATGTTGTGATTTCGTGGCAGCATGTGACAAATTCCATGAGGCTGGACTCTGTCATATGTGCATCAATGTCTAAATGCATTCTAAAGAGGAAACTGCAAATGACAGACTTCAACAATAATTGCGGCAGTTCGGAATCGAGTAGGTCGAGAGCATGGGATAACCTGATTTGTCCATTATGTGCCCCTAAAGAAGTAGCACATGGGATAGTGAAGAAAACGGAAGCCATTTTACTCCAGTAATGAGTGTGACTCCTTCACAGTTTGTAGAGCCTACATCATCACAATTTGTCTGTTCCCATCACGTGCTGTGCATCTTGATTTGGTGTGCTCCACGACCATCGTCAATCCCTCAAATGTTGAGGAAATTATCCAGGCACATTATGATTTATTTGTCACTCGTTCAATCTCCTAATTCAGGATCATCTATTCTTACAAAGAGTGGTTGGATGCCCGACGCAGTTCAGCCCAATCCACAGGGATCTCGTCATTAACAAGAAACATCGATACGTTGTCAATGGCGTATCCTTCCTTCCTCGGGATATGCCCTTGAAACCAACGGACTATTTCAAAATATGAGAAATCAACTTCGGTACCATCTCTCCCATCTCTCCATACTACAGTCGTGTTCGACATGCAGCTTAGTCGTGTTCGGCATGCAGCTTAATGCAGTCGTGTTCGGCATGCAGCTTAATGCACTTAATGGAAAATTTGCCGATTCCTAAACTCTCGCATCAAGTTCTAGATATTTTCAACTGTCAGTTAGGCTATTCAGATAAACTCTCAATATTTTCCATCATTAACCTGGTCTGACTCCTGCTGGTGTCTATGCGACAGGTGACTAAACGCCATCCCTACGTGTTATCTTGTGGTCACAATCAAATCAGATTTTCTGGATCACAATTGACGGTAATGACCACGCCAATGTGTTAGCGCCATCGTGTTAAATGTAGTGAATTAAAATTAACGACTATTCGAACCACCAGGTTCGGAACCATACGCTCTGGGATCTGTAATTGTTTTTTAGTTGATATCGGTCAAATTTAATATGAGACAAATCGATTCCTGAAATCACCAGTGCTCTTCATTTGTATCTGTCTTTCCATTTAAACCAAAATCGGCTTCAATATATCAAATTAGCAAGAAAATGGGATTTCCAAATTCCAACCCCCGGAACGTATTACGACATGTGCCTGGGTTTCTAAATTCAAGGCTCACACGATATCAAATTCAGTGATCAAATCATTATTAATTTTATTATTGGACAATAGAGATGAGAATATAGTTATGTACGCCATGATTCTTGCAAACACCATGAAACCGTTATCAAGAAATTTGAGATGCTCGCTAGTGGATATGATCTCCAAAATGTCTTTCACCTCTCGCATCTATTTTATGTTCTTCTGAGTCGGAAAGTTTTATATTGAAATACATATCAACTTTGATTGTTTTCTCTTTTCTTTTAAAATATTTGACTATGCATTTCAAATTGCCTTTTGATTGAAAATCTATATATCTTGTTGTATGCCCGCAACTAAGTTTGGCATTCTTACAATTCAAAGTTGAAGGTCATCTCCACAAATCTGGCTGCAAATGGTTGCGCAGATAGATGTTGATTGAACGCCTCCATTGCCTATAGATTGACTCGCCAGAACGATCTGAACTTGAAACTGCATAGAATGGAATTGACAGTCGAAGAGGAAGATAGGCATGGATCACAGAATTGCCGAGATCAAGTATTTATATACGTAAATTATCAATTGAATTGAACTCAGTTCAGTTCAATTTGGTGATTGGTCAGTGTTTGAGTTGTTAAAGTCGTTATAAAATGGCAGAAGTTGGTGAAGCTGAAAGTCGTCGTTACACATGGCTAAACTCGGTGAACTTAGGCGCTGAACTCCAGATTAAATATGAAAATATACTCTTCGGTCGACGTGTACCGCACTGGAGATGATGTTGAACAATGACAGCACATCAGGGAATCAATCATCTAAACTGCAATCCATTATATCTTTCGGTGGAGTCAAGACGATGTTCCCTTCCATTCCATAAAATGCTAATGTTAATCATTTCTCCCAATTATTTCTTATGCACAACATGTGCGAAGCAAGCAAAGCAACAATGAACGATTAAATTATGCTCCGAATGAAAATTTTCTGTGCATTTTTGGGTTTATCCTCAAGCACTCTTTCTATATAAATCTGTTGGTCTACTACGTACACTCCCAGCCTCATTCGTTTAAGTCAAAACATTGTAATCACTGTACACTTGACAAATGTTATGAAGAAATTCCAGTGGGCTGATTTTTTTTTTTTTAAATAAAACTTTTGACATTTAACCGTTTAATGGCACTTTACAAATGGAACATATTGTAAACAAATTGCGCAGCGTAAGGACCTCCTAGACTCGGAAACACACACATCGATGAGGATTTTTTTTTTTTAACTTAAGTAATTTGATTTTAGAGAAATACCCACTTATAGCAAACAAACTAGTCATGCATGCATGGGCCCATAGGCCTCAAGGGTTCAACCTGGCTCTGATACCAAGTGTAAAGACTCGATTATGCTATATACAATTTTTTTTTTTTTCAAAAACAAATATGACCAGAAGAAACACATTGAGATTTCACTTCATTCAATGCACACATTACTAAAGCTCATTTCAGGAACATATCAAAACATTTATATCCTTTTAATCTAAGATTAAGTAGTAACGAAATACACATGTACCGTACACCGGAAGGCGAGACTCCTCTTGCTCTGCTGTCGCTGGTATTCCCTGGTTGCCGGTCACTTCTGCGAGTGTATGATGATGCACTTGATCCGAAATAAGACCCACCGGTTTACCTCCCAGCCTACTCCTTGGGTACTCTTCTTCCCCGCGGACCCCCGAGCTGCAATGAGGTTGTACAATGAAGGAAGAATCTAGCTGGCAGAGGAGAGAAACCTTAGCTCAAGAGTCCCCTCTCTAAAAACCCTCTACCTCACCAAACTCACTATAGCTTCGTAGTCACTGCTTTCACATCATATCATCCATCCAACAATAGAGTTCCCAAAAACTCCCTTCTCTCATGGCTTGCCCCTTCTTTTTTAGGAGTCCTCATAGGGACACTTGGCATGTCATGCATAATTATAATATTTTTATTTTAATTTAATACTTGATTATTCACCTACCATGTGTCATTCTCTCAGCAAAGGCCACCCAAAATTATTTACTTAACTTTTTATTTAAAACTAATATTTTCCTCACCTCACAAGATTCCTATTTCTTCTCCTAGTTGTCTCTTTATTCCCCCCTTTTATTCTTTAAATTGTATTTATTACTTGGAGTCAATTAATGAGTCAAGATTTTATCCCCAATCTACTTCCTAAATTAACTCAAGTTATCTCTTAGAGGGATATTCTTATGTTGGTTGATGCCACATGGAGCTTCTCTACATTTCTCTAAATTTAATTTATTTTTCTTATTTTAATTCACCTTCCTCTTTTCTTAATTAAGTTTAATTGGTTTAGGATTAATTTTTATCCTTACAAAATGTTTGCCTTCCCCCTTTATCTAATTAAACCACCTAATATACCTAGTATTTTCTAACATGGGAAGGGTAGGGTTTTTAAGGTACTCTATTTTATTTCTTCCTATGATCCTCCTTATTCCAAGTTTTATTTTTGATTTAATTACCTTGGTTTCTAATCATAATTTTCCCTTGATGTAACTTTACCTAGCTTTCATTCCTTACTTATATTTATTTATTATTATTTATTTTTAATGAGTCCAAGGGTGCCAAGTTTGGTTGTGCCATTCAAGAACTTCCCTAGAAGTTCCAAGGGTGACACACCTAACAATTTAATTGTGATGCCAAGGGTTCCAAGTTGGTCGTGCCCTTCAAGAATTTCCCCTGAAATTCCAAGGGTGCCACACCACTTGCCCTTCAAGCATCCAGTGACTACGAGGGGAAAGTATAGTGCAACGTCATAGACCACTATCATCTCTTATGTTTCCTTCTATAGTGAGACTAATGGTGTCGGGGATCAAGGAATCCGCCTTGATGTGCGCCCCCCAGTGAACTCCTCATGAGCGACCCAACTTTGGGACCTGCCCTCATGGCATCATGATCTTCAAGGTGAAGATGTTTCGACCCTTCCAACCCAAGTCACGGTGGGAGTGCTAGTGGGTGAGATCAGGGACTCTGTCCCACCCCTCCCATGTAGTTCCATCCACCTGTACAACCTCATCACCCATATGTGAGTCATTCGGTCAAGCAACTAATCTGTGCCTGTAACCATTAACATATCATCAGAATATAGTTAAACATATATGGTAGATTTCAATATCGAATTAGACTTTAAAAGATAAAATAAAATGAATTTTCATCAAACCAGGTGTCATCGACATGTCATATGTGAGCGCCTCTGATTGTTTCCTGCCATACTCAATAATCATTAGTAACAAGGTTTCTCACTGTTAGTCATTATGATAATAGCATCATTAACAATTATTGGTCATTCACATCATTGTCCATTGTAAGCCTGAACTAACGAAAGTAGGTAACATAGGGTACACATCCCTCATGTCTATCATCATTAATCATCAATGGAAACATACATATTTATTAAGTCATCAACATCGTAACATCATAGAAATATACCAATCTATCAAATTTATCATCATTATACTTTTAGTAGAGCGCATACATATTATTTACTACCCTCATCATAAATTCAAATACTAAACTTAGCTATTTAATGTTGCAATCACCGGAATACTGATAGATGAGATACATAACCATTCATGCTACCATAATATCAAAGGAAATCATTTATAAACATCATAACCATGAATATCTCAATCGCTAATAATAGTGTCATGCGTCCGGATCCTCAACCCGAGGTCCTCAAAGAATAAAGTGTCTAAGATAATGTCATATTAAGGTCAGGAAACTAGAGTGGGCACTACAAAAACATTGCTCTTCTAGTATTTCGCTTTCAAACTTGGTCAGAAAGTCATCCGTCGCTGTCAACCCGTCATACCTAGGTAGATCCCTTATCTCCGTGGTTATGCAACATAGTGATCTTATCATCATGTTGCAATTAAGTGTTGTTGCTTCGTGCAACCGATTCTTCCATTGCTCTATTTCTTCGTCTGGATCCAAAGCACATGAGCTTTCATGGCCCCACAAAATCCTACCATTTGTAGTCGGATTCACCCAATCCTGTTCACGCATGGTTATCTTGTAGATACAATCGAGGTCGTCAACACTATCACTGTTGCGCACTGGTTTAGTATATTGCGCTCCCTCGACCGGATTGAGTGGTACTACTATGCGTAACTACTTTTTCTCAAAGATCATTTTGCACTTCTTTATATTTGTGACCCCGTTCATATCAGTAGCCCTGTCTATGCCTAGTAACGCGAGATAGGGATTACTTTCGTCGACAATCTCTATCACTTCAAAATCCGCCAATGCACTTGTGCCTTTAATATCCACCATTACCCCTTGCAATCTCCCCATGGGGAGGATCTTCTGTTGGTTCACCATCGCAATTGAATAGGAGACCATTGTAATGCGGGTCTGCCCGAGATCCAGGATTACCTGATCCATTTCATACTCGTCGATTTGCGCAGTCAACCTCATTTCCCTTCCTGTGTTTAATGCATGCTTTCCAAGTTTCCTGACCACACGTAGTTCTTTTGACCACGCACACCTAGTGATTTTGTAGTCCTTTTACTGCCTTGTTGTCATGCAACATTTTCATGTATGTCTCCAGAAAGGTAGTGAGCATTGAAGGTTCCATCCCTGGTTCTAATTGATCCTTACTACCTAAAGTGGAGGCCTCCGTGAAGCTCTTCTTAGCTTCCATGAACATCTCCTTTGTGTGCTCCAAATCAAATTCAAGTTCCTTTGTAGGAGCCTTGTGAACCCATGCACATTCCTCAGGTTGCTTACCTTTATCATCGCCGGTTGTGATATTGCTGAGCACTATGTTTACATTTGGGTCTTCTTCATGCGGCTCATACCTCATCATTTGCAAATTCTTATTCGGGGGAGGCTGAATTACCGCTTTTCACACAACCTCACTATCAAGGTAGGGAAGTCTTCTACCTCATGATCAAACTGAGTACAGTACAAACATTATGATCTTGTCGGATTTGTACAATCACGGGCATAGTGTCTGGGCCCTCCGTAATTGTAACAAATTAGTTGTTCGTGGCCCCTTCCTAGACCCATTCCTCCTCGTCCTCATCCACGCCCATGAAATCCAACGCGTGCCATTCCTGCATTTGGGTCGAGGGCTCGTGTTTCAGTCTGTACCCTATAGGCAGGGGTTTGATCCATCATTAGTTCGTAGCTTCTGTAGGTGAGTTCATCATGGCCTACCGATCTGCAGAAGTTACGAAACAATTGCTGGGACGTCTGCGTATACTTTTGCAATAGATGACAACGATCCGTAGTGTGTTTTCCTCCTATCTGACAGATCGTGCACCATAGTGCAGGTGCCACACTTGGTCCTGCTTATGCCTCAAGTCTTAATGGCATTGACCCTCCTCCCGCCAAGTAATTCACGAAAATTGGACAGTGGTCCTTGTCATGCTCCTGGCCTTTGCATTTTATGCACCATACCTCCTATTGCGCCTCTAGCTGAGGTGTCCTGTCCAGTTTCAAACTCTGCATTTCCAGACATAGATCTTGCAGTTGCACATGGATTTTTTGGACTCCTAGGCCAGGATCTTGTATAGGGGTCTCATGCAATCTCATTGCCATTTCCAAGGCTTTGGCCTGGGTGGAAAGCTTTTGTTGTGACAACGCCATCCTTAGATGCGGTGTTAATGACACTACAAACCATGCGCGGTGCTGTCCATCCGTTAAAGTCATGTTGGCTTTGCGAATCATACTCTTCAGCCTTTGGTCCAAATCCTAGTGGGTCTCGCCCGAGAGCATCGCGATATCCTTAAACTTGATAATAGATTGTGTCTCCAACTTTGGCATGCTAAATTCCCTGTTCAGCGCGGCCTGGATTTCTGCGATTCCTGCATTTGGATGGTCATTAGAATGCTTAATGTACCATGTTAATGCGCGATCCTGCAACACGCTTACTAGCGTAGCCTTCTTTATATTGTCATCCATGACTCCTTCTGCTTCCCATACCACCCTTACCACAAACCAGAATTGGTCCAGATCGTCATTCCCTACTCCTCTGAATACTAATAGTTTGATCACACTCGCCATACTAAATTGTGGTGGTGGCAGAGGTGGGGTGGGTGGATATGGAGGTGAAGAGGGTGAGATGGGTGATGGTGTAGCCGGAGGTGGTAAGCGTGAAATTCATTGCCTTATCAGAGTGAGCGTGCTTCTCAGAGAAACATTCGTGAGCTCTTCCTTGCTTTCCTGCGAGGGTGAAATTAAGGGACTAGTTTCTAATTCCTCACTACCTCCGTTTTTGTAGATCTTACCACTTTTCGTAGTCCCAAACATTAATTTATTCGCATAAATTGCTTTTCACACAATAGTATCTTTATCCAAGTGTTCAAAGATTTTATAACATCCCTCCCTT